>MU727819.1:59048-72733 GCA_026770625.1 Nicotiana glauca | reverse complement strand
AAATATACTTCACTCCAAACAGGAGACATGAAAAGATTCTTCACGCGCCCATAACTTGGGGCTACACATCCTATCACAATGGAAATCATACACTCAAAAGTTAATCTATCATCCAGTAGAACTTCCTCGTCACTTCCAAGTCATATACATACATCTCGTAGTACTAACATACTCCTCACGTAGCTATCCAACCGGACATATAAGTTCAAAACACTTGCTCGCCCAATCAGCACCTCGGTGCTCAAGCGATAGGCAAATACCCGGCCTCAAGTCCTTCAGACTGGCCCAACATCAACTCATAAAGATCACGTCTCGCCCCTCGATCGGGGATTTACAAGCCATCAAGGCACATCTAAATACTGAGCGCTCGTTCACGTATACGTTCACGTGGAAGGAATTGTAAGAGTTACTTTTCAAGCTGAATCATGGACGCACGATAAGAATTTCAAGAATATGAAGTTTTTTCTAAAGGTTCTGCAGCCTCTCGAGGATAAATACAGACATCTCCGTACCGATCCGTGAGACTCTACTAAACCTGCTCATAACTTGTGAGACCTATGTAACCTAGGCTCTGATACCAACTTGTCACGACCCAAACCCCGCTCTAGTCGTAATGGCGCTTCTCGTGAAGAAAAGGCCAGCCAACCAACCCTATTTACCTTTTTCGAAAATAGATAGCATGAACAAACAACTGTAAAGATGATTCAATAATATTACTTAGCAGAAGTACCACCAAAACACAGCTCAAACCGGGGTGTCACACTCACGAGCATCTAGAGAAGTATAAATACAACTACAAGGCCAGTAATATATAGAATAAAATTTAGAATCAAAGGGAGAAATTCGGTGCCGTGAACGCTGGCGGTCACCCTGCTCAGCTACGATAGCAATACTTTCAACCAGCTCAAAACCTGCTACTGGGTGAACAAATACTTGCATCTGCACGCGAGGTGCAGGAAGTAAAGTGAGTACTCTAGCTCAATGAGTAATAAAAGTAAATAATAACTGAGCAGCAAGAAATCACGTAAAGCAACCAACATGCTATATAGAAGCCGGGTACAATTTCTGAGAAAGCAGTAAAACCTATGAAATCTTTAGAAATACCTTGGCTCAGTTCAATTCTCTTTTGAAAATAGTCTTTTCAATAATTACGAAAACGATTACAAAATAGTTAGTGCTGATAAGCACAGAAAACCCGCCCCTCAGGCACAAGTACCACAATATAACACGTAAAAGACAAGTAAGTATGCAAGATGAGCACATAAAAGTTTGCCCCTCGGGCAAATCTCAAAACAGTACCAGCCCCTCAGGCTCAATATCAATCACACAGTACAATATCAGCCCCTAGGGCTTACTTCCAACTCACCTCAGCCCTTCAGGCTCACTCCCAACTCACCTCAGCCTTTCGGGCTCACTCCCAACTCGTATGGGTACCTGCGCTCACTGTGGGTGTGCAGACTCCGGAAGGGCTCCTACAGCCCAAGCGCTATATCATCATAAGGCCTTAAAGCCTATCACATCAACATAAGGCCTTAAAGCCCTCTCACATCACACTCGAGGTCTGAAAGCCTCCTCACATAACACTCGAGGCCTGGAAGCCTCCTCACATCACTCAACATATCCTCACAAATGGCCCTCGGCCTCAATCAGTCCAGAAATAATCATATGCCCCTTGGGCATCAGTAAAACAATGGTGCTCAGCTCAAACAACATTAGAAATATCATTTAAATCTCAAGTTGAGTATAAATGTAGCTGAGTTCATGAAACAGTGTAATTCAATTGGACTGAGTTCAAATAATACTTCAAATAGTGAGGGAAAAGTGATAAAAATATCCAATAAGGATTCAAGTAGTCGGCACTAAGCCCAAATATGGCAATCAACCCAAATCATGATAATATCAAATAAGTTTCAGTCAAATACGCGGTAAAATCAACAATCGGGACGGACCAAGTCATAATCCCCAACGATACTCTACCACACGCTCGCTATCCAGCATGTAAGTCACCTCAATATAGCACTACGGTGTGCAAATCCGGGGTTTCAAACCCCCAGGATATCATTTACAATCATTACTCAGCTTAAGACGGCCAAAAGTCTAGCTCGCTATGCCCTTGCCTCTCGAATTGGCCTCCTCGCGCGACGAATCTGCCCAAAATCACAATGAGTATGTCGCATTATGCTAAAGGGATAATGCTCAATCAAAAGCAATAGAAAAATATCAAAATTCACGAATTTGACAAAACCCGAGCCACGGGGCCACGTCACGAAACTCAAAAATTTTTATACCAAAATGTTCTTCGTCCTCTCACGAGTTCGTACATATAAAGAACACAAAAATCGGAGCTCGTTTGACCCTTCAAATCGACCCTAGAAAATCTCAAAATTACAAGCCCTAAAACCCCACTTTTCTACTGATTTTCATGTTCTAATTCACATATAATCTTGTATTTAACTTGGAAATAAGTAAAAATAACTCACCTTTGATGGTTGATGAAATTGCTCTTGAAATTGTCTCCAAAATCATCCAAGCCAAATGAAAGAAATGAAAGAAATAAGCCAAATCCGTGTTTAAAGAATCCGCCCGTGCTTCGTCGAGTTGTACCTCGCACTTGTGCTATACAAGTTGTACATCCTATTAAAACTTTCCTTGTCGGACACCTTCTGTTTAAATACCCATAATATATTGTATGTATATCCAAATTACGATTTCTTTAGCTTTCTGGAAACTAGACACGAAGGGATACAACTTTCGTTTTTGAATCATCTCAACATTCCTTGTAGATCAAAAGATATAGGCCTCCGAAGTACGCTCTACGACTGCACATTTGCTGTCCAAAGACAGCTTAGCAGCAGAAATTGCAGCAGCTTTTTCTTTTCTTTTTAGGTCCGAATTCCATTCTGTTAACCTTTCAAAATCCACCCGAGGCCCTCGGAACCTTAACCAATTATATCAACATGTCCCACAATATCATTCAAACTTGTCCCAACCTTCGGAACACCCAAAATAACATCAAAATATCAAATCATCATCGGATTCAAGCCTATGAATCTCAAGAACTTCCAAATTCTATTTTTGATAAAAAAAACCCAACCAAACCACGTCCGAATGACCTCAAATTTTGCAGACAAGTCCAAAATGACATAGCGAAGCTATAGCAACTCTCGGAATTGCATTCCGACCCTCGGATCAAAATCTCACCTATCACTCGGAATTCGTCAAAATACTAACTTTGCCAATTCAAGCTTAATTCTACACCGGTCATCACAAAAATATTCCGGACACACCCCTAAGTCCCAAATCACCTAATGAAGCTATCCAAACCATAAAATTTGAATTTCAAGCCCTCTAACACATAAGTCAATATCTGGTTGCCTTTTCAACTTAATCTTCCTTAAAAGAGACTAAGTGTCTCAAACCTTACCAAAATCATTCCGGAATGACTTCAAATTTTGCACACAAGTCACATTCTACATTACAGACTTGCCCCAACTTTCGAAATTACATTTCGACCCCGATATCAAAATTTCCACTTCCGGTTGAATTTTCTCAAAAACCTTCAAATTTCTATATTTAGCCAAATGACTTCAAAATGACCTCTGGACATCCGAATTCACTTCCGATCACTCTCCCAACTCTAGAATCACCATATAGAGCTATTCCCGCACTCGGAATCTCAAACGGACATCTATAACACTGAAATGCCTTCCAACCCAAATTTATGAAATTCTTCTAAAATACTAACTTCAACAATATATGCCAAAATGCTCACGGGTTATCCATAACCAAATCCAGACATACGCCCAAGTCCAAAATCATCATACGAACTTGCTGGAACTTTCAGATCCTAATTTCGAGGTCGTTTACTCAAAATTCCAATCTTAGCCATTTTCTTCAACTTAAGGCTACCGCAATGAAAATTTTCTTTCCAATTTGACTCCGAATTTTCTCGAAATTCAACTCTGACCATACGCACAAGTCAATATACTTGAAATTAAGCTGTTCATGACTTCCAACTGCTGAACGACGCGCTAGAGCTCAAAACGACCGATTGGGTCGTTACAAAGAATGAGGAAAAGCTAAAGTATATCAACTATCACAATACATTAACAAATGCGATGTATAATTATATGACAAATGCTACTGTAATAGCATTCATCAAATGCGTTTCATAAATTGCATCTGAAAATGAGCGTATCCGTAAATCGGGTCAAGTTTCAGTTTCAAACTTTCAATAAACAGGAGCTGTTCTGAGACCCTGATGAGCCTGTTGAACAAGGAACTTTTACATTCCTATATACTTTATGAAACTATATTATCCTCCCTACTCAAGTTTTACTATAATTATATTTTATATGCCTAGTTACCATTTATGTACATTTCAAGGGAATTAATGATAATAATTAGTGTCCTAAAATAACTCTACCGTATCTTCCACTCCCCTCATTCTCTCTCCAACCCCCTCCACGTATCTTGCACTCACCCACGATTCCACCATTGACAACCATTAAAAGCTTTGAATTTGAATTTGAATTTGAATTTTCAAAAAATATTATTCATTTGAATTTGGTGTTGTTGCAAAGAATTGAGAATTTTCTCTACGACTCTCTCTATCTCTCAATCCATAATTTCAGTAATGTGAAGCAAAGGAAAAGAGAGCAGCACTTCCATCATTGACAACCATTAAAAAGCTTTGAAACTTTGAATTCGAATTTGGGTTTTAAAAAATCATTATGTGTTTGGATTGGGTGTTGTTGCGAACAATTGGAAATATGGTTTGGAGTTTATATCTCAATTTTAAGGGTGTTTTGATGAAGATTAGACTTGATTTTGGCTGAATTTCAGATTGAAACTCGTCAAAGAAGAAGAAGAAGACATGGTATATATTATATTTACGAAATTATAGTAAAATTATAGAAAAATTATATTATGTTGTTCATATATATATTTTTATTTAACTATTGTATGAAAGTTGAACAATATTGTATAAAAATTATATTTAAGTAATATGATATTGTAGTTGTATATAACTGAGTAGAAATAATATATGAAAGTTGTAGATAAGATGTACATTATACAATTAGTTGTATGAAATTTATTTTTACTATGTATAAATCATATACAAAATATACAAAAGACATATTTTATAAAATTTGTATAATAATTGTATTTAAGTTGTATGATATTGGAGTTATATTCAACTGAGTAGAAATAATGTATGAAAGCTGTAGATTAGTTTTAAATAAGTGTACAATATAATTAGTTGTATGAAATTTATTTTTAATATGTATTAAAGTTGTATATACGTATAAATAAGTTGTATATTATATAATTAGTTGTATAAAATTTATTTTAGTTTATATGATGTTGTAGAAGCATCAAATTTTTTACGAATGCTTCAACTCCAACGAATGTCGAGATCAATAATATATATGTTCTGTTTGCGATATTCACCACTGTAATTTAGGTTGGGTACATGGCTATTGTTGGGTCTTTCCAACTTTGTATGGGTCCGAATTTGACCAACCACGACCTACGGCGAATACAACGAACGATCAGGCATCTTCGAGTCGACGTCCCGAAAGAGACGACCTTATTACAAAAGAGGAGATTGTACGACCTTTGTATATTGTAAGCCCGTTAGGGGACATTGAGAATATTCTAACGAATATTTTTGGTAGTTTGTTTCTGACAGCTTAGAGGAGTCTCCCTCTATTATATAAGGGGGATAAAGAGATTTGTAAAAGGGGAGAGAAAAACTCTGTAAGAGAACATTATCTGAGAGCAAAAGGAAATCTATTGTCGATCACATCTTCGTTTTACTTAATCCAGTATTTATTATACTCAGCTAAGATTTTGTGACGACTCGACCCATCGTCTCATGTGTTTCCATCCCGTTTTCCCCGTTTATTGCTCCTTCATGATTTATTATATGTGTTGGGCGAGTTTGAGTTGACTCGGATTGGATTTGGTAGGAAATGGGGCAATTAGTCTCTTTAAGAAAGGTTGGTTTAGAAAAGTCAACCGGAAGTTGACTTGTGAGTTAGAGGGCTCGGATGTGATTTCTGATGATTCGGTTAGCTTCGGGGGATGATTTGAGGCTTAGGAGCGCAATCGGAAGTAATTTTGGAGGCTAGGTGTAGAATTAGGCTTGAATGGGCAAAGTTAGTATTTTGGCGAATTCCACTTGATGGGTGAGAATTTGATCCGAGGGCCAGAATGGAATTCTGAGAGTTTCTGTAATTTTGTTAGGTGATTTTGGATATGTGTGTAAATTTTCAGGTCATTCGGACATCGTTTGGTCGGGATTTGATCGAAAGTGCAGTTTGGAAGTTCTTGAAGAACTTAGGCTTTGATTTGGTGAAAATTTGATGATTTTGGTGTTAACGATAATGTTTTGATGGTTCGAGCAAGTTTGAATAGGGTAATAGATCATATCTGTACTTTTGGTTGAGGTCCCGGGGGCCTCGGGGTGAATTCGGGTGGTTAAACGGAGAGTTTGGAGTTTATTGCATGATTGAAGTTTGCTGGTTCTGTCATTTCCGCATCTGCGGAAAAAGGGACCGCATAGGCAGTTCCGCAGATGTGGCTAGGTGGTCGCAAAAGCGGTCCTTGAAGGACCTGGGTGTTCCGCAGAAGCGGACGTGGGTCCGCATAAGCGGCGACCGTAGAAGCGGTTTGTGACCGCAGAAGCGGTCCCTGGTGAGTTAAGTTAGACCGCAGAAGCGGTCAAGTGGGCGCATATGCGGTGACCGCAGGTGAGGTAAATTAACCGCAGAAGAAGAAATCGACCTGGGTTAAATGAACAGTGTTTCACGAATTTGAAAGAGAAGGAAAATATTTTGGACTTCGGCTTAGACGATTCTTGGGCAATTTTGGAGAGAATTCGAAGGGGTTTCATCAGGTATGAACTATTGGACTCGGATTATGTTTATACAGTGTAAAATCATGGATTAAACACTGAAATTCAAGGGATTTAATGCTTAAAATGGAGGTTAGGGCTTGAAACTTAAGAGAGTTTGAATTAATGATTTGAGGGGTCAAATGGACTCCGATTCTAGTGTATTTGATATGTATGAACTCGTGGCGAGGTAAGGATCGTATTGATGCAAAATTTTCTGGATTTTGAGAAGTGGGCCCAGGGCTCGGGTTTTGCAAATTTCGTGATTTTCGATATTTTTTGAGTGTTTTCAATTGGGTTATTTTCCCTTAGCCTATTGTAATGTATTCGTTGTGGTTTTGGCTAGATTCGACGCGCGAGGAGGTCGATTTGAGAGAGAAGGGCATTTCGAGCTAGTCTTTGGCCGGCTAGAGGTGAGTAATAGATGTAAATGCTGCTCTGAGGATTTGAAACCCCGGACTTTCACATCGTAACGCTATATTGAGGCGTGACATGCATTCCACGATGAGTGCGGGGTTGTTTACTGTCGAGGATTGAGATTTAGTCCATCTCGAATGTTAATTACTACTATATTGGCGATTGAGACACATACTTTATCACTATAAATTGTGCTTATTGCCGTGTTTGGGGCCTTGTGCAGACTTGTAAAATCCTTAGGGGATCCTTATGTGTTTTACTCACTTGTGTGCATAACATATATTCTCAGTCATGTTTGCAAATGTCAAAAATAATATAATAACTGTGTTTTATACATGAACATTAAATGGAAATAGATATGAGGGCTGAGGTCCCTATAATATGTCACGCCCGATTGGCTGTGAACTTATTTGACTCAGATGGGTCGGGGACCCGGTAGTGAGGATGTTTCCTTGATATGGATCGGGCTGCATGCCGCAGCGATGATATATACATTGACATTGAGGCCGAGAGCCTGTTTGATGCCAATACCGGCTGATATTGCGCTTGGGCTGTAGGAGCCCTTCCGGAGTCTGTACACACCCCCAGTGAGCGCCGTCGACGTTAAATAAGTGGAGCGGGCTGCACGCTACAGCGGGTAATAGAGTGTACCGTTATATGTGTTGTATTCTTTCATGCATTATTTCTTAACTGTATTACTTGTTGTATACTGTTCCCATTGTTTTGGATATGAACTGCTAGATATAGAGTACTTTGTGCATTTTCTGTGTTTTCTTACTTTCAGACTGTAGTTATGTTTATTACTCATTGGGTCGGAGTACTCACTTTACTCCCTGCACCTTGCGTGCAGATCCAGGGCAGTCTCAGGCTGAGTAGATGCAGTTGATCCAGAGTTCTTATTTCGGGAGTATTTGAGGTAGCTGCAGGGCGTTCGCAGCCGATGATTCTCCCTTCTATCCCTATCCTTTTATTTCCGCATTCTCAATTTTTAGACAGACTTTGTAGTAGGATGTTACTCTGTATTTTAGAGGCTCATGTTCGTGACACCGGGTCCTTGTTGGGCTGTATTGGTATTTTGTTGGATTTTTATGCAGTGTTATCTGTATTTTAGACCTTTGACTTAAATGGCTTTTATCTTCATTTGTTTAATAAATGGGGTTGTTGTTAGAAATGGTCGGGCTTGCCTAGTAGCGTGCTGGGCGCCGTCACGGCGGGGTTGGGGTCGTGACAGATTTACCCCTTCATCTTTTGATTGATTTGTTCAAAGAGATTTTTGCATCTTTTGAGTCAAACAATTTAGCGCCGTCTGCGGGGATTTTTGTGGCTGAAATCATCGTTTTTCATCTAGATTGTTGAAAGCGATAACTATTTTCCCTCATACTTCATAAGAACCAATAATGGCTGAAAAAGGGTAAGCAAGGCTAAAGGCATCAACGGATGTCGCGAACAACCTCCGGAGTTCCCTCAACGAAGCCGATAGAGAAAACAATGAGAATACAACGCCAAGTGCCACATCGGAGGGGGATACCTCACCCCTTTCGAACGGGGATCTAACGATCTTGCGTGAAAGGAGAGCATCAACATCCGTGGGTGGGGGAAGCACCGCCAGCAGTCAAGAAGCTACTAGAAGAATGATTAACAAGTGCTATGAATGACATGCTTGAGAAACCCACTCAAGGAGATGTTAAAGACGTGACCCTACAGAAATCATGGCTACCGCCAATGAACTAAGTGCTATACGAACGGGCAACATCCGTACTGTTACTAATGCAAGTGACGATGCGCTCATGTCCATCTTAAAGAAAATGGAAGACATGGAAAATGAGAACAAAACACTCCGCGGCCAAATGAAGGAACATCAGGAGAGGGTTGGTAAGATACCGGGCGCTCCGAAGCTATTACAAAAATGCGACGTGGGCCGATTCGTCGAACAACCATACAATGAAGGGGCTGCTCCTCACCGTATTCCAAAGACCTTCAAGATGCTACCATACTTGAAAATATACGATGGGACCACGGACCCGGAAGATCACCTAATCCACTATGTTACTGCAGTAAAAGGCAATGATCTGTCAAAAGAACATGTATTGTCTGTGCTGCTTAAAAAGTTTGGCGAGACTTTGATAGGGGGAGCATTGACCTGGTACTCCCAGCTACCATCACGATCGATATTAACATTCGAAGGGATGACAGATAAATTCGTTACCGCCTACGTATGAGCGAAAAAGGCCGAAGCTAAGGTCAACGATATCTTCGCCATTAAACAACGATGGGCGAGGGACTTCGGGATTTCCTGGCCTGATTCAACAGAGTAAGGATGAGTCTACCAAACGTATCAGAAGGGATGACAGTAACAGCCTTTCAAAATGGTTAAACATGAATGGATCAAAGGCGACCAAAAAATTGCTCAGTAGACTAATGAAATACCCCTACCACATGGGAAGAAATCCACAACGCCTACTTCGCCGAGGTAAGGGCAGACGAGGAAGACCTGAACGAGCCACTTCAGCGATTAACATTAGTCCAGACCGAAGCAAGGAGAGACCGACGTAACGAGGGGCGAAAAGATCAACCATCACGCTTCAATCGAGAAAGGCATCAGCCCTATATTTGTACATCAAACCCGCCCCTCCATGACACGCGGACGCCATGTCACGTCACACTGCACCCCTCCGAAACGAAAGAGGTATGCCTCCACTACTATTTGCTCATAATTTTTGTGTTTCCCCTTCAGAGACAGTGTACACACTAGAGAAGCTGGGCACGAAGGTACAGTGGACGCAAAAAATAAAATTAGACCCGAGCGCCAGGAGGTCCAACGTCCTCTGTGAATTCCACCAAGAAAGAGGACACAAGACCGATGATCGTATAGGTCTGCGGCAAGAAGTAGTTAGGTTGCTGAACCAGGGGTACCTTAAAGAACTACTGAGCGATAAGGGAAGAGCTAATTTCGCTTGAGGATACGACCTATCTCAAGGACCTCCAAAGCCACCCTCACCAACGCGTACCATACAAATGATCATCGGCGGCAACGACGACACGGTGGTCAACCATGTGAAATTCACCACTACACACAAACTCAAATGGGCAGTCGCCTATGAACGGTATGACAACCTCGAAGATAGTATCATCTTCAATAAGTCAAATACCGGCGATTTGTCTTTCCCTCATTACGATGCTTTGGTTATAACTTTACGCATCGGTGATACTGATGTAAAAAGAATCATGGTAGATGACGGAAGTGGCGCGTGTATTGTCCACCCGCGAGTCCTCATGCAAATGAGGCTCAAGGAGAAGATAGTACCGCATTGCATAATACTAACGAGTTTTAACAATGCAGTAGAGCAGATTTTCGGAGAAATAGAGCTATCCGTTCTGGCGAGAGGGGTCACCCTGTGTCACGACCCGGACTTCCCACCTTCGAGGGTCGTGATGGCGCCTACTCATAGAGGCTAAGAAAGCCACAAAATGTAGAAAACTTAACTCATTCATTTTAATCCTTTTTAACAACTTAAATTAACAGGTGATCAACATTAAAATAATTGCGGAAGATGAAATCAAGCGGAAGACTTAGTCAAATTAACTACTAAAATTAGTACAATATATGCCTCTACCCAGAAACCGGTGCCACAATATTCATGGACTATCTATGAGTGCTACATACAATGTCTGAAAAAGGAAATACAGTATGTCTCGGAAACAAGTGAAAACAGAACATAATAATAGATAGAAGAGAACGCCGGGCTAGCGGATGCCTGCAGGACTACCTCGGGCTCTCTGGCTGGTTTAAAGGCTTGCTCCCAGAGTGCTACTACCGAATGCTACTTCGTATCTACACATAGTGTGGAGTGTAGCATCAGCACCACCGACCCCATGTGCTGGTAAGTGTCTGGCCTAACCCTAGCGAGGTACTGACGAGGCTAGGACCATACTCCAGATAAACCTGTGCAGTTATATAATATACAGCGGAAAATAAGAAAAATAACAGTTTAAGTGGGAGAGGGTACATGCTACGGGGAAAATGTCAAATCCAACAGGAACTAAAGAGAGATATGAAAGAACAGTTTAGAATATACAACCAAACGATAATAGAAATGTTGCGGCGCGTAACCTGATCCGCTATAACATTTAAAACTGTTGCGGCATGCAACCTAATCCATTATAGAATTTGTTGCGGCATGCAACCCGATCCAATATATAGTATTGTTGCGGCGTGTGTCACACTTCCTTTTTCGCTACTACACCCCGTGAAGGGTATAATAAAAGGAGTTTCTCCAATTAAAGGACAATCAAAACGGGACTCGTTTATTAAGAGATTCAGAGTCGCCACTTGGGAGATTTGTGGTGTCGCAAGTCACCGGTTTGAATTCTGAATCGAGGAAAGGGTTTGACTCTGTATTACAGTCGTGAACCAGAAATCCGAGTAAGGAATCCTGTTAACCCGGGAGAAGGGGTTAGGCATTCCCGAGTTCCGTGGTTCTAGCACGGTCGTTGGATTGCTATATTTGGCTAAAATCTGATTTTTATACATGTTAAAACCTATAGTGCAATTTTAGAATTATTTGCCGCTTTTAGTCAATTTTTAAGAAAGTGAACGTCGTTTAAGAACGTGTTTTTGGATCACGTCACATGAAATGCACCCGGATCCTCGACACATTCTTATTCAACGTTTTTGGGATTCGGATTTGGGTTGCATAAAATGCACACCCGTATTTAAGAAGGTAAGATTATTAAATGCGTGCCTAAAGCGACTAACAGGTTGTTATCTTTGCGGAGGGCCATGAAATTCGCTAAACCGCACGTCTCGAATTCTAAGTATTTTATTATAAGCATTTAATGAGGGCCACGCAATTTATGCATCTTGTTTGGAGATGCTCATCTCGTTTTATTATTTAAAGGTCATCCTAGAGCAAATTATAATGTTCTATTGAATTTGTTTCTAAAAGTCCTAGTTAATTAATATTATCCAATGCTATTATTTAAAGTAAACAAGGAGTTCGGGCTTCAAGTTCAAGTCCATATTTGAACAAGAGGCGCACCTCTTAGTTCAAGCATGATACTTAACGAGAAAGCCCAAAAACTATGTTGCAACGTTAACCTCATATTTAATATTCATTCAGGACCAAATGTGACCTTGGCCCAGTGTAGTAGCATTGAGGTCTGTCGTTTTTGTTGAGCTGTTTCTAGCTCTGGGCCTCAACACAGGCCCAATCAGTGAGGTGGGGATAGTTCAATGATGATGACAACGAAAAAGAAAAATTCAAATTTGTTTGGTCCAATAGCTGTTCGATTAATCTCTCTAATTTTACATCTGATTTGCATTAACAAACTCCTGCAGATATTCGAAGAGAGTAGATAATTGAACGAAAGTGTGAAAAATTGACTACTATGATTGACACTCAAATTGCACTACAAATCCACTCATTTTGGTACTTATTTAACTCAAATAGAAATAGCAACTAAAAAATGAAATTCCTCATGGCTAACAACAAATTTGAACCCTGAAGTGATCTAAATTCGAACCTGGAATTAATCTAATCAACTCGCCTGATTATGGTTAGTACACTTAATACTTATACAAGTTCAACCTTTTTCAATATAGCTATGGTTATTACACTTAATACTCATACAAGTTCAACTTGTTTCAATATAGCTAGGATCTACTGCCTATCAAACTTTAAATGAACCTGAATTATTCTAAAGTTATGCTAAATAGCTGTATTAATACAACTAAGACAGAAAACCATTTATATAGTCCAATTATAACAATCCAGTTCCAATTTGTCAAATTCTAAATATTGCTACTACATGACCTAACATAAAAGCTAATGTATACATAAGCAAAACAGAATAAGCATATATGAACACACAGGCATTTCGAGTCCTTAAGTCAGCCTATTATTCCAATCAGAACTTCAGCTACAAATTGTCTTAGCTCTTAGACCATGGAAGATCAAGTAAGTACCTAGAAGTTGAATCAAATTAAAGAGAAGGAGAGGTCAGCTTCAATTCAACAAGCTAACAATGTCAAATAACATGTCACAGCAGCAGAAGAATAATCAGCAATTCAACTTGGAATCCCAGCAATAGAAACAACCAACAAAACAGACAAAAATTGACCCGAATAGACCAAATTCAACATGAAATCAATCCAGAAACCTTTGACCACAATTACTGGACAGAATTAGGCACTTTTAAGCCATTTTTGACTCTTATGTGAAATGAAAACTTGAAATAGGGTGCTGGAACTTGAAATTGATCTCAGCTCACAATAGAACAGTACTTTTTTTTGAATTTTCTGCTATTTTTGTTTGTTTTTTTGTTTTGGTTTTTGAAGAACTAGATCTAAAGGAGTTTTGAATTTGAA
>MU727819.1:19221-30654 GCA_026770625.1 Nicotiana glauca | reverse complement strand
GAGGGGGGAGGGGGGAGGGGGAGAGTTTTCAGATTCTCCAACTTGTTCATGAAGGCAAGTAAGCTACCTTTTATAGGCAAAATTCAGGGAGGAAGCTTCTAGATATCCTTACCCATTTTTCCCCTCTTTTTATTTTCAGTTTTGACCAAATAGTCCTAAAGTTTTAACTTGTTGCCTAAGTTATTAAACTAAACTACTGCAATGTACACTAAGGCCCTATTCAAGAAGAGTCTAGAGTGTTCTAATTTGAACTACAGCATTCTAACCCATTTTAAGTACCTAGATTACCCCTGACTTTGTTTTGAAATCACTAAACTGAATCAAACTAAACCCCTGGCCCTTACCCTAGTTTAATAATCAGCTAACGAATTGAAGTGAACAGCTAAAAACTAACACCTATGATTATATTGCAAGAAAACCTATAACTGAGCAAATAAACCAACAAAACTATAGAACTAACATCTGAACACAAATTAATTCCAATATTAAGCAAAATAAATTGTAATCAGTTGAAATCACATACAATCAATGTAATGGAAATTAAAAACCAACACCTAATATTCAAAATTTGTAAAACAAACCAATATACTAACTAAATCAAATGACCTAATTAAACTAGTCAGTTGAACACAATTAACGAATCAAAAACTTGCATTGAGGAGACCTAACAGGATACAAGATGAACAGAAAAACAAGAACCAATTTGAGAAGTAACCCTAGATTCAGTCGGAGCCCTAAACCAAATGAAGGAAAGAAAAGGGAAAAAGACACCAGACTCACCACACAACCTGGATCGACTTTGATTTAGCCTGGCTGCCCTCAAATATGGCCTCAAAGTAATATTATATGTCTGTTATTTAACAGAACAGTCATATAATATTTCTTTAGAGCCCTTTGAATAAATGACAGACCCCTGGACCTTGTAACTTCAACCTTAGATGTGGAATTGGGGGAATCCAGTAGGGATTCTTGGGGAACAACCAGAAGTGTGGGACTTATGGTAGCCTAGGGATTGCAGGGTACAATTTTGGTATAGTTTGGGTGGCGGCATCGCCGTGCACGGTGGTGGCGGCGCCTAGGGTTTGCTATATTTAAGGATTTTGGCTGGAGTTCGAAGGATTTCAAGCGTCGATACGGAAAGATGAGGGAGGGAGGAATCTTTGGTGAAAAGTTAGGCGAGTTTGGAGGCCGACCGCCGCTTTGAGGCAATTTTCGGCGGCTGCGTAAGGCGGAGCCGGCGAAGACAGTAGGTACGAGGAAGAGAGGAGTTGATCTTTAGGGTTTCTTAATTTTCAGACAATTTTATTGAAAATCAATGTCAATTATGAGCCGTTGGATTGAAGTGAATGGATGACTTAGATTTAATTGGCCTTCATTAATTCAAAACGACGTCGTTTTGTATATGGGGGCTGGACCGGATTAATTTTGTGGATTGGGCTGGGGGCGTTTGGTTTGAAGTGGGTTGAGGGATTTTGGGCTCAATCCGGATTTGGCCCAAAAATGGGTAATCCATGAGGGCATTTTTTATTTTAATTTCCTCTTCTTTTCTTTTCTTTTCCTTTTCATTTTTACTTTTCTTTTATTTTCCAAATTAAACTAAAAAAATCTTGAATTAAAACTGAATCAACCTACTAAACCTAATTAATTAATTAATGCTAATAATTGTCACAAGATAATCAAATACCAAATTAAAGAAAAACTATCAAAATTCCAAAATAAAAATTGAAACAAGAGTAAACTATTTTTGTTATTTTTTGTAATTTTGTAAAATTCCTAGTTACTAATTGATTCCCCAAAACATGTAAAATTAAACCTAAATGCATATTTTTGTAATTTTGTATGAATTAAAATGCGCAAACAAAATTCAAACAGTTACCACAAAATGTCACAAAATCCACCCAATTGTCAAATAGTGAAAGAAATTATTTTGTTTGAATTTCTGAGAGTAATTCATATAGGGCAAAAATCATGTGCTCACAGCGTGCAACCCGATCCAATATAGAATTGTTGTGGCGTGAAACCCGATCCGTATTTTTAATATTTGTTGCGGTGCACACCCGATTCATATATAGTATTGTTGAGGCGTGCAATCCAATCCATATTTTTATACACCTTTAACAACAACCGTACCAAGTGTCCCGGCAATGGATAAACAATAAACTACACTATTCCCGCAAGGGATTCAACAATACAAGTAAATGTGTCCCGACAAGGGAGTATCAGCTATAACCAACCTTCTTCTACTCATCTCAGGTATTACCAATACCCAGTCATAAGTACTTTCCACTAAAATAAACTCAATCCTCGCTCAATATTGAAAATCATCAATTAAAGCATTCGTAGTATCATTTAAGAACATAACAATTTCAATTTAAGACTCATGGTCATGCTCGACACCAACGTATAGATACTCGTCACAATGCCTATACGTCGTACTCAACAAGAAGAAAATAGAAAATAGGCCACAACTCCTAATCCCTCAAACTAAGGTTAGACCGAACACTTACCTACCTCCACGGCCAACTCAATCCTCAAAAACCACTTTTCCTTTCGAATTTGGATACAACACAATTGTATCTATACATAATGGACTTAATAACATCAATAAATGCTAAACAATCCAATTCCAAAGTTTAATTATTGCTTTTTAATCATTCTTCCCAAAAAGTCAAAGATTAACCCCGGGCCTGCTTGGTCAAAACACAAGGTTCGGACCAAAACCCGATCACCCATTCACCCACGAGCCCAAATATATAATTTGTTCCGAAATTTGACTCCAAAACGAGGTCTAAATCATAAATATATAAAAACCTAACTCTACCCAAATCCCTAATTTTTTTACCCTTAATCACATGATTTAAGCCTAGAAATCTGATGTTTGTTAATGGAAATTGAAGAAAAAGAGTATAAGATTACATACCTATGAATTGGTGGTGAAATCCCCTTTCAAAAATCGCCTAATTTGGAGTTAAAATGAAGAAGTTATGAATTTTGGTGTAAATCCCGCAATGGCTACTGTTTTGGTCTTTTAAAATAACTGGGCGAATTTACTCATCGTGTTCGCGACAGGTCCATCGCGTTCCCGATGAGTTAGGCCTGTTAGGCCTTCGTGTTCGGGTATGTGGGCTCGCGTTTGTGGAGAAGAAGCTCCTCGATCCCTCGCGTTCGCGTCCAAGGGGTCGCGTTTGCATAAGGTGTAGCACCCCTCCCCAGGACCTTACGCGTTCGCGAGTGCAGGGACGCGTTCGCGAAGTGTCTCCCCCCTCAGCTTTGCGTTCGCGTCTCAAGCTTCGTGTTCACGAAGAAGAATTCCGGCACCTGGGATATTTTCCTTACGCGTTCGCGAGAGGGACCACGCGAACGCGAAGAGAAAAATCCCTAGCCACTGAACAGCAAAAACCTGTAACTTTTTGAGTTCCAAAAACATCCCGAAACACATCCGAGCCCTCGGGGCTCAAAACAATCATACATAATAAGTCAATAATATCATACGAACTTATCCGTGTGATCAAATCGCCAAAAGAACATCATAAACATCGAATTAAACCTCAAAATCTATGAATTCTTTCAAACTTCTTAAAACATCAAATTTTCCATTTAAAGTCCGAATCACGTCAAATGACATCCGTTTCTCACCAAATTTCACAGAATCATCTTAGACCACATATAAGACCTGTACCGGGCACCAAAACCAAAATACGGGCCCAATACCAATACGTTTTAATCAAAACTCATTTCCAATTCTTTTAAACAATTTCAGAAAACAATTTTCTTTAAAAATTCATTTCTCGGGCTTGGGATCTCGGAATTCAATTACGGGCATATGCCCAAGTCCCATATTTTCCTACGGACCCTCTGAGACTGCACATCACGGGTCGGGATCCGTTTATCTAAAATGTTGACCGACGTCAAATTAATTCATTTTATAGTCAAAATTTATCATTTTTCACAGATTTTCTCATTTAAGCTTTCCGGCTACGTGCCCGGACTGCACATGCAAATCGAGGCAAGTCTAAAAGAGGTTTCAAAGCCTCAGAACATAGAATTCAATTTAAAAACAAGTGATCATATTCTCCACCTCCAAACACAACCGTTCGTCCTCGAACGGACTTAAGAAGGAAGTACCTGAGTCGGCAAAAAGATGGGGATAACAGCTCCGCATATTGGACTCGGACTCCCAGGTCGATGCCTCAGCAGGCTGACCTCTCCACTGAACACGAATAGAAGGAAAACTCTTTGACCTCAACTAACGAACCTATCGGTCTAGAATAGCCACCGACTCCTCCTAATAAGACAAGTCCTTGTCCAACTGGACAGTGCTGAAATCTAACACGTGGGATGGATCGCCGTGATACTTCCGAAGCATGGACACATGAAACACTGGATGCACGTCTGATAAGCTCGGCGGAAATGCAAGTCTATAAGCCACCTCTCCCACTCGATCAAGAATCTCAAATGGACCAATGAACCTAGGGATAAGCTTGCTTTTTTTCCCAAATCTAATCACGCCCTTCATAGGCAACACTTGAAGCAATACCCGCTCACCGACCATGAAAGCCAAATCTCGAACCTTGCGGCTGACATAACTCTTTTGCCTGGACTGAGCTGTGCGAAGCCTATCCTGAATGATCCTGACCTTGTCCAAGGCATCCTGAACCGGATCTGTACCCAACAATTGAGCCTCTCCCGGCTCAAACCATCCAACCAGAGACCGACTACCTACTAGATAAAGCCTCATAAGGAGCCATCTGGATACTCGACTAGTAGCTGTTATTGTAGGCAAACTTCGCTAAAGGCAAAAATTTATCCCACGAGCCTCCAAAGTCAATGACACAAGCTTGGAGCATATACTCCAAAATCTGAATAGTCCGCTCGGATTGCCTGTCCGTCTGGGGATGAAATGTTGTGCTCAACTCAACCCGCGTGCCCAACTCTCGCTGAACTACTCTCCAGAAGCGCGAGGTAAACTGTGTACCTCGGTCCAAAATGATAGACACAGGCACACCATGAAGGTGAACAATCTCCCGAATATAGATCTCAGCTAACCTCTCAGAAGAATAGGAGACTACCACAAGAATGAAATGTGCTGACTTGGTCAGCCTATCAACAATGACTCATATTACGTCGAACTTCTTCCGAGTCTGCGGATTCCCAACAACGAAATCTATAGTGATCCGCTCCCACTTTCACTCGGGAAGCTCAATCCTCAGAAATGAACCACTGAGCCTCTGATGCTCGTACTTAACCTACTGACAATTCAAACACCGAGCCACATATGCAACGATATCCTTCTTTATTCTCCGCCACCAATAATGCTGCCGCAAATCCTGATACATCTTTGCGGCGCCCGGATGAATAGAGTACCGAGAGCTATGGGCCTCCTCTAAAATTAACTCTCGAAGTCCATCCACATTAGGCACACAAACTTGACCCTGTAATCTCAAGACTCCACCATCACCTAAGGTAACCTGCTTGGTACCTCCATGCTGCACCATGTCTCTAAGGACACACAAATGGGGATCATCATACTGCTGATCACGGATATGCTCCAATAAAGAAGAGCGAGCGATCATACAAGCCAACACATGACTGGGCTCAGAAATATCCAGCCTTACGAACTGATTGGCCAAAGCCTGAACATCCAAAGCAAGCGGTCTCTCAGCGACCGAAATATAAGCAAGACTGCCCATACTAGCTAACTTCCTACTCAAAGCATCGGACACCACATTGGCCTTTCCCAGATGATATAAGATGGTGATATCATAGTCTTTCAACAACTCCAACCACCTCTTCTGCCCTAAATTCAATTCCTTTTGCTTGAACAAATAATGAAGACTCTTGTGATCCGTGAACACCTCACATGCCACGCCATACAGATAATGCCTCCAAATATTCAATGCGTGAACAATGGCTGCCAACTCTAAATCATGAACCGGATAGTTCTTCTCATGAATCTTCAACTGTCGCAAAGCATAGGCAATGACCTTGTCATCCTGCATCAACACTGCACCAAGTCCAATACGAAAAGCATCACAATAAATTGTATAAGGCCCTGAACCTGTGGGCAAAACCAACACCGGTATCGTGTTCAGAGCTGTCTTGAGCTTCTGAGAGCTTGCCTCACACTCGTCCGACCATCTGAATTGGGCACCCTTCTGGGTCAACCTGGTCATCGGGGCTGCAATAGATAAGAACACCTCCACGAACCGATGATAGTAGCTTGCCAATCCCAAGAAACTCCGAATCTCTGTAGCTGATACTGGTCTAGGCCAGTTCTTGACTGCCTCAATCTTCTTCAGGTCAACCTGAATACCCTCTACTGACATGACCCAGAAATGCAACTGAACTCAACCAGAAATCACACTTTGAGAATTTAGCATATAAGTGACTATCTATCAAGGTCTGAAGAACCACTCTAAGATGCTGCTCGTGCTCCTCTGGCTGCAGGAATATATCAATATATCATCAATGAAGACTAACATGAATGAATCCAAGTAAGGCCTGAACAATCAGTTCCTCAAATCCATAAAAGCTGCTAGGGCATTTATCAACCCGAACGCCATCACCAAGAACTCATAATGCTCGTACCGAGTGCGAAAAGATGTCTTAGGGATATCAGATGTCCTAATCCTCAACTGATGGTAGCCAGATCTCAAGTCAATCATTGAAAATACCTTGGCAACCTGAAGTTGATCGAATAAATCATCAATCCTCGGCAGCGGATACTTATTCTTGATTGTAACCACTTTCAATTACCGGTAATCAATACACATTCTCATTGACCCATCCTTCTTCTTCACAAATAATACCGGCGCGCCCCAAGGTGAAATACTAGGTCTAATGAAACCCTTTTCAAGAAAGTCTTGTAATTGCTCCTTCAACTCTTTCAATTCAGGCGGGGCCATACGATACGGCGGGATAGAAATTGGTTGAGTGCCCAGATCCAAATCAATGCAAAAGTCAATATCCCTATCGGGTGGCATACCCGGCAGGTCTGAATAAAATACCTCAGGAAAATCCCGAACAACGGGCACATAATCAATAGAAGGGACCTCAGCACTAGAATTGTGAACATAAGCCAAATAGGCTAAACACCCCTTCTCGACCATAGGTAGAGCGTTCACATAAGAGATAACACTATGGGTAGAATGACCAGGAGTCCCTCTCTAAAAGAGGCAAACCCGGTAAGGCTAAGGTCACATTCTTGGCATGACAGTCCAAGATAACGTGCTAAGGTGATAACCAGTCCATCCCCAATATAACATCAAAATCAACTATGTCCAGAAGAAATAAATCTACACGAGTCTCAAGACCTCCAATCACTACCATACAAGAACGATGGACTCGATCTACCACAATAGAATCACCCACCGATGTAGACACATATACATGGACACTCAAAGAATCACTAGACATGACCAAATATGGTGTAAAATAAGATGACACATAGGAGTAGGTAGACCCTGGATCAAATAAAACTGAAGCATCTCTGCCACAAACCAGAACAATACCTGTAATAACTGCATCGGAGGCCTCAGCCTCAGGCCTGGCTAGAAGAGCATAACATCAGGGCTGGGCCCCACCACCCTGGACTACCTCTTTGGGACGGCCTGCAGCTAGCTGGCCTCTACCTCTAGCACCTCTACCTCCACCTCTAGCACCTCTACCCCCACCTCTAGCTGGCTGGGCCACCTGTGGAACACCTGGTGCCTGAACCATAGCACGGGAACCCAGCTGCTGTGACTGATTACCCACCAACCTCAGACAAGCCCTCTTGATATGACCATACGCACCACACTCATAGCATCCACCCAAGTGCTGCACTTAAGGAAACTGAGACTGACTCTGGCGACCTGAATGACCACCTCGAAAATGCTGGAGCGGTGGTGCACTGGTAGGAGCTGGTGGTGCACTATAGGACTGATGATCAGAATACTGCATCTGAGAACCACGACCACATAAAGGGCCATGAGAAACCTAGAGTGCTGACTGAAAAGGCCTAGGAGGATGGCCTCTACCATACGAATCTCTACCTCTAGATGAGGTACCACTGAATCTGCCTGAATGACGGGGTCTCTTGTCTGCCCCATGACCACCCCCTGTGATAGTACCATCTCAACTCTCCGGGCCATATTGGCCGCCTCCTAGAAGGATATCTCACTCCCAGTCTCTCTATCCATCTGAAGATGAATTGGCTGAATGAGTCCATCAATGAACCACCTCACTCTCTCCCTCTCAATGGGAAGTATAATAAGAGCATGGCGAGCCAAATCGATGAATGTGCTCTCGTATTGGGTAACACTCATGGAACCCTACTGGAGGCACTCAAACTGCCTCCAATAGGCCTCTCGGGTGTGATAGGGAGAAGCTTCTCCAAAAATAGTTGCGTGAACTGCTCCCAGGTCAAGGTTGGCGATCGTGCTGTTTTAGCTAAGCAATAATCCCTCTACCAAGTCTTGGCGGATCCAGACAAGTGAAATGTGGCAAAATCGACCCCGTTGGTCTCAAATATCCCCATGTTTCAAAGAGCCTCGTGACAGCTGTCTAGATAATCCTGGGGATCCTTAGTAGATGCACCGTTGAAAGTAGTAGTGAAAAGCTTGGTGAAACTGTCCAATCTCCACAAAGCATCGGCAGACATAGTTGTACCATCGCCGGTTTGAGCTACCACACCCGGCTGAACTACTCTAACTGGCTGAGCCGCTGGAGTCTGAAAATGGGGAGCTACCTGCTCCGGAATGCAAGTAGCAGGAGTCTGGGCTCCTCCTCCAGCCTGAGAGATGGCTGGTGCTACAGGAAGTAAACCTGCCCGGGTGGCACTGTCTATAAGGCCCACTAGACGGACTAGAGCATCCTGAAGAACTGGGGTGGCAATAAACCCCTATGGGATATGCGTTGGGCCTACCGAAACTGTTGGGGCCGAAACCTCATCATCAAAGTCAACCTAAGGCTCCGCTATGGGTGTTGCTACCCTGGGTTGAGCTCTGCCCCTGCCTCATCCTCTAGCACGGCCTCGGCCTTGCCCTCTGCCCCTCGTGGAAGCTGTTATTGGGGGCTCGGGCTGCTGATCGGTAGATGAGGAAGCACATGCTCTCGCTATCTACGAAAGAACAAAGTAGAAATTCAATTAGTATTGATAAACCAAACCGCACCTCAAGAAAGAAAAAATATGAAGTTTTCCTAAATCTGTAGCCTCTGGAGGATAAATACAGACGTCTCCGTACCGATCCCTCAGACTCTACTAAGCTTGTCCGCGAATTGTGAGACCTATGTAACCTAGTGGTTTGATACCAACTTGTCACGACCTGGATTTTCCACCTTCGTGGGTCGTGATGGAACCTACTCGTAAAAGCTAGGCAAGCCACGAAATGTAAAACACTTAACTCATTCATTTTAATCCTTTTTAATAACTTAAATTAATAGGTGATCAACATTAAAATAATTGCGAAAGATGAAATCAAGCGGAAGACTTAGTCAAATTAACTACTAAAATCGGTACAAGAATGCCAATATATGCCTCTACCCAGAAACCGGTGCCACAATATCCACGGATTTCCTATGAGTGCTACATACAATGTCTGAAAAAGGAAATAGAGTCTATCTAGAAAACAAGTGAAAACAGAACATAATTATAGATAGAAGAGAACAGAGGGCCTGCGGACGCTTGCAGGACTACCTCGGGCTCCCTGGCTGGACTAAAGACTGGCTCCTAGAGTGCTACTGCCCAATGTTCCTCCAGTATCTGCACATAGTGTAGAGTGTAGCATTAGCACAACCGACCCCATGTGCTTGTTAGTGTCTGGCCTAACCCCAGTGAGGTAGTGACGAGGCTAGGACTAGACTCCAGATAAACCTGTGCAGTTATATAATATACAACGGAAAATAATAGAAATAATAGTTTAAATGGGAGGGGGTACATGCTACGGGGAAAATTTCAAATCTAGCAAGAACTAAAGAGAGATATGAAAGAACAATTTAGAATCTACAACAAAACAATAATAAAAATGTTGCGGCATGCAACCCGATCCACTATAACATTTAGCACTGTTGTGGTGTGCAACCCGATCCATTTTAACATTTGTTGCGGCGTGCTACCCGATCCAATATATAGTATTGTTGTAGCGTGCAACCCGATCCAATATACCATTGTTGCGACGTGCAACCCGATCCATATTTAATATTTGTTGCGGCGCGCAACCCGATCCATATATAGTATTTTTGCGGCATGCAACCCGATCCATATTTTTATACACTTTTAACAACAACCGTACCAAGTGTCCCGGCAAAGGATCAACAATAAAATACACTATCCCGGCAAGGGATTCAACAGTACAAGTAAATGCATCCCGGCAAGGGAGTATCAGCTATAACCAACCTTAACCCAACTTCTACTCATCTCAGCTATTACCAATACCCAGTCATAAGTACTTTCCACTAAAATAAACTCAATCCTCGCTCAATATCGAAAATCATCAATTAAAGCATCCGTAATATCATTTAGGAACATAACAATTTCAATTTAAGACTCACGGTCATGCTTGACACCAACGTATAGATACTCGTCACCATGTCTATACGTCGTACTCAACAAGAAGCAAATAGCAAATAGGACACAACTCCTAATCCCTCAAGCTAAGGTTAGACCGAACACTTACCTCAAACCTCCACGGCCAACTCAATCCTAAAAAACCGCCTTTCCTTTCGAATTTGGCTCCAACACAATCGTATCTATACATAATCGACTTAATAATAACAATAAATGCTAAACAATCCAATTCCAAAGATTAATTATAGTTTTTTAACCATTCTTCCCAAAAAGTCAAAAATTAACCTCGGGCCCACTTGGTCAAAATACGATGTTCGGATAAAAACCCGATCACCCATTCACCCATGAGCCCGAAGATATAATTTGCTCCAAAATTTGACCCCAAAACGAGGTCTAAATCGTAAATATATAAAAAGCCCTAAATCTACCCAAATCCCCAATTTTCTACCCTTAATCACATGATTTAAGCCTAGAAATCTGATGTTTGTTAATGGAAATTAAAGAAAATGAGTCTAAGATTACATACCTATGAATTGGTGGTGAAATCCCCTTTCAAAAATCGCCTAATTTGGAGTTAAGATGAAGAAGTATTGAATTTTGGTGTAAATCCCGCAATGGCTACTATTTTGGTCTTTTAAAATAACTGGGCGAATTTATTCATCGCGTTCGTGACAGGCCCATCATGTTCGCGACAGGCCCATCGCGTTCGCGATGAGTTAGGCCTTCACGTTCGCGTATGTGGGATCACATTCACGGAGAAGAAGCTCCTCGAGCCCTCGTGTTCGTGTCCAAAGGGCCGCGTTCGCGTAAGGTATAGCACCCCTCCCCAGGACCTTACGCATTTGCGAGTGCAGGGACGCGTTCGCGAAGGGTCCCCCCCCCCCCCC
>MU727819.1:0-18258 GCA_026770625.1 Nicotiana glauca | reverse complement strand
AGCTTCGTATTTCCCTATTCGCGAAGAAGAATTCCGGCACCTGGGATATTTTCCTTACGCATTCGCGAGAGGGACCACGCGAACGCGAAGAGCAAAATCGCTGGGCACTGAACAACAAAAACCTGCAACTTTTTTCGTTCCAAAAACCTCCCGAAACACATCCGAAACACACTTGAGCCATCGGGGCTCAAAACCAAACATATGTACTAACTCAATAACATCATACGAACTTATCCGTGTGATCAAATCGCCAAAATAACATCATAGATATCGAATTAAACCTCAAAATCCATAAATTCTTTCAAACTTCTCAAACTTCAGGGTTCGGGTCCGTTTACCCAAAATGTTGACCGAAGTCAAATTAATTCATTTTATAGTCAAAATTTATCAGTTTGCACAGATTTTCTCATTTAAGCTTTCCAGCTACGCGCCCGAACTACACACGCAAATCAAGGCAAGGCTAAAAGAGTTTTTTAAGGCCTCGGAATGCAAAATTCAATTTAAAAACAAGTGATGACATTTTGGGTCATCACACCCTAGAAACAACATTCCACGTTATGAACCAGGAAACGGTTTACAACGCCATCATAGGACGACCATGGATACACGCCATGTGAGCCGTCTCCTAAAGCTTTTACCAAGTAATCAAATTTCCCACCCCATGGGGTATATACAACATCTGAGGTGAGCCACGCACCACTTAAGAATGCTACCGAATCGCCCAGGATTGTACGCACACCAAACAACTAAGAGGGGCAAGTATGGAAGCATAGAAATCAACCATGTTGGGTACCAAATCCGACGTGCAGGCCGAAGCCATCAAGGAACCCAACATTGTAGAAGCCTGCAAGGCAATCGTAGAAGAGCTCGACCCCGTTGGACAAAAACGACAATGCAAAAAAGGCTTACATTGGACACAACTTCTCAAAGCCAGGTAAGTATCATGAGTTTTTAACTAACAATTCCGATTTGTTTGCTTTCTCCCACTCAGATATGCCAGGAATCCCAAGAGACATCGCCACACACAGGCTGAACGTCGACCACTTTATTTGCCTGTGCGGAAGATAAAGAGAAAATTCATTGCCGCAATAAATGATGCAGCCAACGAGGAGGTTGATAAATTACTCGCCAACGGTTCCATCAGGGAATCTAAATACCCCCAATGGATCGCCAATGTGGTCATGGTAAAAAAAAAAGAACGGGAAATGGCGGATGTGCGTGGACTTCACCGATCTAAACAAAGCATGACCAAAGGACTCCTTCTCATTACCTCACATCGACCAGCTTATCGATGCAACAGCAGGGCATGAATTGCTAAGCTTCTTAAATGCCTACTCCGGCTATAACCAAATTCTAATAGCTGAGGAAGATCAAGAAAAAATCACTTTCATCACCCATCAAGGGACGTACTACTATAAGGTGATGCCCTTCGGGCTCAAGAATGCAGGGGCCATATATTAGAGGCTAGTCACCAGGATATTCAAAGGAAACCTCGGTAAGATCATGGAGGTTTATATCGATGATATGCTGGTAAAGTCGGCAAAGAACCATATTGGTCATTTAAAGGAAGCCTTCAAAATACTAAGGCAGTACGGGATGAAACTAAATCCCGAAAAATGCGCCTTCGGCGTAGCTTCTACAAAGTTCCTCGGATTCCTAGTATTACAAAGGGGAATTGAGGTCAACCCAGATCAAATCAAGGCAGTCGATGCTATACCGGAGACACTGACTAGCAAGAAACATGTGCAAAAACTAAAAGGACGAATAGCTGCCTTATCAAGGTTCATTTCACGATCCTTGGATAGATGCCATAAATTCTTCAACGTGCTAAGAAAAGATCATGGGCTACAATGGAATAAGGAATTCGTTAATGCCATGAGAAAGCTGAAAACGTATCTATCCTCGCCCCCACTACTCGTCAAAGCAAACCCAGATGAATGCCTGCTGGTGTATCTGGCTGTTTCCAAAGTTGTGGTAAGCGCAATCTTGGTCCGTGCAAATAAAGGTACGCAATCTCTGATTTATTATATCAGTAAAACTTTGGTCGATGCCGAGACGAGATACCCTCACCTGGAAAAACTAGCTCTAGCATTATTCATAGCTTCACGAAATTTTAGACCATACTTCCAATGTCACCCCATAAAAGTGATGACGAAATTCCTCCCAAGGGGTATCCTACACAAACCCAAACTATCGGGTAGACTTGCCAAATGGGCCATACAGCCAATCGAGCATGATATAACGTACCAACCACGAACCGCCATTAAGTCGCTGGTACTCGCATACTTCATCATTGATTTCAGTGCAGAGATATTGCCCGAGGTAGAACAGGAAGCGCTACGTGCTTCTACACGTACCGACCTCTGGAGCCTCTACACTGATAGAGCCTATAACGCCTCGGGATCGGGACTCAGACTCGTCCTCGAGGTCCCTACAGGTGAAGTAATTCTCCAGTCCATAAGATGCCCCAAGATGACTAACAACAAAGCCGAGTATGAGGCTACGTTTGCAGGTTTATAGTTAGCCCTCAAATATGGCGCTCGACTACTCGTCCTCCACTGCGACTCCCAACTTGTGGTGAATCAAGTCACCGGGACTTTCCAAATTTGAGAATAGTGGCTACAAAGGTACCAGTCGGAAATTCACAAACTACTGCCAGAGTTCGACGAATGTTGCCTCGACCAAATACCCAGGGCATAGAATATCGAAGTAGACAGTCTCGCCAAACTAGTTGCGGCCGCTAAGAATATCAATAAGGAAAATGTGGTCACCCTCCTTCATTCCACAATATACCACGTCGAGGTACACTCTATAAACTTAACTTGGGAATGGCCTAGTCGCTTCCTAGCCTATTTGCAGGATGGAACACTCCCGCAAGACAAAAAAGAAGCCAAAAAACTCCGGGTACAGACAGCCCGATACAGCCTAGTGAACGGTGATCTCTATAAAAAAATTCAACGGTCCCCTAGCTAAATGACTTGGACCACACCGAACAAGGCAATTACTTGAAGAAGTGCACAAAGGGCACTGCGGAACCCATACGGGAAACCATGCCCTCATCCATTTCCTTATCTGCACCGGGTACTACTAGCCCACCATAAAAAAAAAGCCGCCGATTACATCAGGAAATGTGAACAATGTCAAAAGTACTCCCCTATGATAAATCAAGTAGGGGAACTCCTTCACTCCGTCACTTCGCCATGGCCATTCATAAAGTGGGGAATGGACATAGTCGGCCCCCTCCTAGCAGGGCGAGGTAAAGTATGCTTCATCTTAATTTTAACTGACAACTTCTCTAAATGGGAGGAAGCAGGTGCATACACTCAGGTACGCGAGCAGGAGGTCATCGCCTTCATATGGAAAAGCATCATATGCCATTTCGGCATACCTAAAGAAATCAGCTGCGATAACAGTCCTCAGTTCATCGAAAAAAGAACGATCGAGTTTTTCGATAAATGGCACATCAAACGTATAATCTCCACGCCATACCACCCAACCGCCAATGGTAAATCCAAATCCTCCAACAAAATAATACTAAATATATTGAAAAAGAATCTTTGAGGAAGCTAAAGGGCTATAGCCTGAACTGCTACCAGAAGTATTATGGGCATACCGCACTAGTTTACGGGACCGACTCAGTTATACCCGTCGAGGTCGGGGAGCCCAATTTGAAATACTCCAACGAGAGTGGTACAGGTAACGACGAAAGTAGGCTACAAGACCTAGATAAAGTTGAAGAACAAAAAGACATGGACCACGTAAGAATGGTAGCTCAAAAGTAGCAAGTAAAAAGATACTACAATAAGAGAGACAATGTACGACCGCTCAAAGTCAGAGACTATGTCCTCAAGGATAAGACACAAGCTTCAAAAGACCCTAATGAAGGAAAACTGGGAACAAACTGGGACGTACATACAAAATAATAGCTATAGCACACAAAGGACCGTTCCAGTTAGAAACAATGCAGGGAAAGATACTCCAAAACAACTGGAATGTCGCCCATCTCAAGTACTTCCATTTCTAAAAGAAGGCGTCGCCTAAGTCGTACTCTTTTACCTCACCCAGGTTTTGTTCCAATTGGGTTTTTCCGGGGAGGTTTTCAACGAGGTGGCAAGGGAAACGCATCAAGGATCGGGGTGTTGTTCATTACCTCAACCCGTCAACAGGTTCTCCAGAGCGGAGTAATGAAGGGACTAGATATATATAAGTGGATCTCCATTGTACGTGCAGAATCGACATGTGATTCTTATAGGAACTTAACCAAATCTCCATTATATATATACGTGGATCTCTATTGTACGCGCAGAATCGACATGTGATTCTCACAAGAACTTAATCGAATCTCCATTGTATGTGCAGAGTCAACATGTGATCCTTATCTCTATTGCATAAGCAAAGTCATGTCTTCGTACGGGAGCACGACCGAATCTCCAACGGAGAATGGCCAAGGCCATCGACGACGACATAGGTTCGACCTTGTTCAAACCACGATGGGATCCTACTTCGACGATAGTTCGAAGCAACATCCCAATGGCCAAGGCCATCGACGACGACATAAATATGACCTCGTTCGAAACATGACGGGATCCTACTTTGACGACAGTTCGAAGCAATATCCCAATGGCCAAGGCCATCGACGACGACATAAGTTCGACCTCGTTCGAACCACAATAGGATCCTACTTCAACGATAGTTCAAAGCAACATCCCAATGGACAAGGCCATCGACAACGACATAAGTTCGACCTCGTTCGAACTACGATGGGATCCTACTTCGGCGACGATAGTTTGAAGCAACATCTCAATGTCCAAGGCCATCGACGATGACATAAGTTCAACCTCGTTCGAACCACGACAGAATCCTACTTCGATGACAGTTCGAAGCAACATCCCAATGGCCAAGGCCATCGACGACGACATAAGTTTGACCTCGTTCGAAACATGACGGGATCCTACTTCGACGACCATTCCAAGCAACATCCCAATAGCCAAGGCCATCGACAGATACCCCAAATATCATAAAACATCAACAAAAAAGCAAATCAACAAAGTAAATGTTACATTACAGTAAAACATCATTTACATTTGCCCTTACAAACAGGCCCAAGTACGACCCGTGAAAAAATCCCTAAACAAAAGCAAATACAAACTAAGTCTACACATCATCCCCGGCGGGATAAGCCTCCTCGTACTATGAATCCGAAGTCAGATGACCCGCATCATTAGAGTTGACGTCGCCCCTGTCGAGAGTATGAGGGTCATATCCGCAGGCCTCACGAGCTGCACAAGCTTCAGTATGAACGGCCTGAAGCTCCATTTTGGTCACCCTCCCCTCGGCGAGAAAAGTCCTATGCATATCTAGCCGAGACTCAGCATGAACCCACAACTCATACAAGCGATGAGGCACATCCAGATCGGCTAAAGGATGATACGTAGAAGGTTGAGAGCGTCGACTCACATTCTCGGCAAGAAAATCCCTATACACAATTAGCCGAGCCTCTAACTCTCTGGTACGCCCTTCGAGCCCTACAACCTAACGACCAGAGGCTTCCCTCTCTCTAGTCAACTCTGACCTGGAAATATGGAGGGCATCTTCCAAACACACCAATTCAGAAATGACTGACGCTAGCTTATCGGTGCTAACTATTAGCTCGGCCTTAAGCACCCTTATCTCCGCTATCCTGGCATTCAATTCGGCGGACAAGTCAGCCACCTTCACCTGTAAGTCGGCATTCTCAGCCGTTACCCCCTTGCTCAATTCAAGCTCATCCTTCTTCGCCTAAAGAGAGCCCTCCCGCTGCTTGAGCCCACCACGAAAAACCTGAAACTTAGGTCCTGATAATAAATGTCGGACATCGCCCGATGCTTAGAACGATACTGCTGATACTTGGACGACATTTTCTTATAAAGACATGTCCTTCTGCTCTCTCGACGCTCTCTCTCTGCCTCCAGGACGAGCATCTGACAAAAGAGAAGGGCAGAAATAAGAAACAAAATACAGAACGACGATTACCGCACCAATCCAATGACAAAAAAAAAAGGAAAGGAAGGGGGGAGGAGAGAAGGAAATGTGCCTACCTGCATGGTCATACCAGAAACCTTCTGAGAGAACTCCACATCGCCCATCGCCCCAAGCATCTCGCTTTCAGGATCCGCACACAGAGGAGCCAGGGCAAATGCCACCTACTCACTATTCAACAACAAGTTGTAGCTCCCCAGAATGACCACATGACGTTCAGATCCATACATCCTAACCTCCACACGGGTATGACTACCCACAAATTCGTTAACATACTCTATGTCGATATCAGAACCCGAGTCTCTACCCCAACACGATTCCCTCCAACATTAGACGAAGCCCCACCCTCAACGGAGCGCACTGAACTGGCCCCTAAGTCAACTCCTTCCACTTGGGGGGGATCTCTGATAACTAGGGATTTTGATACCTTTTATACTCTTTCTTGCTTATGTTTTGATTAGGAATTCGTACAGAATAGTCCCAAAAGGCTCACAAGTTGTGTTGGATTGCAGGTTTGATCAACAAAGTGACAAGATGTCAAAGATCAGCTCAAAAGGAGGAAAACTTGCTCAAGTACCAAGACAAGACAAAGCTCAGGCAGAACAGTCCCAATGCGTCCGCACACCATTCTGTGCGGTCTGCACAAGGAGATTCAGAGAGACTGATTTCCAGGCAAAGAGGCAGTGCGGTCGCACTAGGATTTTATGCGGTCCGCACTGAGATCAACACGACCGCAGTCTATTCTCTGCGGCCCGCAGTGAGAAGAATCAGAGAGCTGAATTTTTCCAATGTAAGGCCAATGCGGTCCACGATCCTTTTTATGCGGACCGCACTAGAAGCCTCCACGGCCACAGTCCATTCTCTGCGGTCCGCGGTGCCCAAGTTTAGAGAGCAGTTTTATCAAGTCCAAAGCCCTAGTGTGGCCGCAATCCATTTTGTGCAGTCCGCACTAACCCCGCAGGGGTACTTTTGTCCAGAATGGTCAGCTTAGTATATTTAGATTCTTTTCCATTTTTAGGTAAAGCAGATAGATTCAGCTAAGAGCTGCGTCCGTGGGTTCGATATTTTCAGCTATTTTTGGCAATTTTATCTACATTTTAACATTGAATCTTGTTATTTATCTTAGTGATTAATTAATATGAGTTGTTCTTCATCTATTTCTTATTTTTTTTCTTTAATTATGAGTAGCTAGACTCATAATCTAGGGTTGTGGCTCAACCCTAGTGTGGGTAATTAATGGGTCTTATATTTTAGGGCTAGATTGACTATGGGTGTTTGATATTTGGGCCAATTTCATGGTTAATTGTTGAATTAGTGGTTGCAAACACTAGTTTGTGTTTAGTTGACTTGGGCTCTTCTTGAGAAAGAGAGCCTAAGTCTCCGAAATTGATCCAACAAGGAATTGGGGCGTACTTAAGAGATTTATAGCCCCAATTAAAGGGTTAAACCTCGAGTGAGTAATACCCGACTTGAACCCTAGTTGCTTGTGGAAATTTGCATACTGTATTGGTCTTGAGAAAGTCAATTCGGGCAAAATCACTCGAACCACCGAGAGGTGTAGAGTGGGTAAAGTCATGCAACAGTTATATCATACTCCCTAAATATGTCAAACGTGCCTTAGACTCACGTACCCGTCAATTGACCATATAGGCGGAAGTCACTACCCTAATGCCTTTTAAACTATTTGAACAACCTGAAGCATTATAGATCTTAGCTTAATCTAGTTTCATTTACCTTTTGTAGTTTGATAATACTAATGTAAAACGAAAACCCCCAAAATGATTAGAAGTGTAATTTGGAACACATACGCAACTCTATACTAGATAGATACTCGATTCCAAATTCTAGCTCTCTGTGGATATCGATCCCGACCCTAAATCGGGTAAGAGATGCTTCGACCCTCTCTCGCTACTTAATTAGTAGTGCGGAGTAAGCCGGGGAGCTAACGGTTTTGGCTATCTATCTAAATAATTTTGTGTTTTGTTCTTATTTCCTTCTTTGTTACTAATTTGTGTGTGTCAATACTTCAGGTACAAAATGTCATTAAATACTAATGAGCCTCTTGGAAACGTGATTACGGGGGAGGAGGTTGATGACAATGGAGAGGAAGAGGTGCCTCTTGTACCTCCTGGACAACGAAGAGGCCGCCAGGCCAATGTTAATGAGAATATTCCAAACCCTCCTCCGCCACCTCCAAGAGCGGTTCCTCGGGTGCTCCCAAACCAAAGCTATGCAAGTGCAATTGTCCCATCCCGAATCCGGGCAGGCAATTTTCAAATTACTAATGTGATGCTAACATAGTTGGAGCAACGTGGGTACTTCACGGGTGCTGACACTCAAAATCCTTACAAACATCTCAAGGGGTTCGTGGATACCTGTTGAGGGAGCAAGCAAACCAATGTGTCCGAAGATGCACTCCGATTGAGACTCTTCCCATTTTCACTTAGAGGGAAGGCTTTAGATTGGCTTGAGCAACTTCCCACTACTACAAAAAAGGCCTTTGGCGGCAATAAGGCAACTGCCGCCAATAGATTCTTTAAGCTGAAATATTAGCGGCACATGACCATTAGCCAGTAAAAAATATCCTTTTACCGACAATAAAAATGAATTGCCACTAAACAAATTACTAATTTAAATCAGTTTTATTATTTTTACGTTCCCTCCTTATAAAATAAATAAATATTTTCCTCCAATTGTTTTGGACAAGAATTAACTATTCCCTCCAATAATTATAATTATCTAAAGCGGTTGCTTATATGACATTTCCGAAATGTACTCCTCTCAATTTTCACATATCGTGCGTATGCTTTTAATATTCAAAGAGAACACGAAGGTTGGGGACAAAGAAGATTCAAGTTAGCATAAGGAAAAATAATGACTCATATCACACTTCTCTGTGGTCAGATAGTGAAGTTTATTTTTGTTTGTTGATCTTTTGAATCGAAAAATCTAATCCATGGGTTCAGCCAGTTCAAGCACGATGAGATAGTTCTTTTTTTAAAGTTCAGTCCTTTTTTTTTTGTAGATGCTAACTTATTTTTTAAGGTAATTTATATTGGGAATTGTAATGGGTTCACTTGAAATAGGGTTTGGGGATTCTATTAGAACTTGAAAATGAAAATTTGGGCCTTTTTCCTTTTCTCATATTGAATCTCTGTCATTCTTGCAGGTGGTTGTCTTGAGTATGTTTCTTGATGCTTTAGTAACTATGACTCAGGAAATTGACCTCCGAATTCAAATGTCCTCAATGGTATCTCTCTGTCTTTTTGACTACGTCTAGGTAACTTTTTCTTGAGGGTTTTTTTCGGGTTATTATCTCCATATTTTCTTTTACTTTTAATTTTTTGATTTTTGCAATTCCATACGGAGTCTTTAATCAGGTAATTAGGTAACTACGCCTATTCATATGAAAAGGTGAAGGAAATAATAGTCTTTTCGATGCTCTTTATGTGTTGGACAATATGATACGGTCCAAAGATGGAAGAATATGAATACGGTCATCACTGACAAAGTGCAAATAATAGGTATATGAAATATGGCAAACAAATTTCATAAAAATATCATTGGGTAATAGAGGTTATAGTCACTACTTTCAAGTTCTATTCGAATCAAAAATCCACATAACTCTTGGAGTTCATATTTACTATAAACCTGACATTTAAGTCACGGTATAAGAACTATTTTTAGGAGAATTATATTGAATATTTATTGTAAAATATTAAAAGATTTCACTTTTGGATAACCCACCGTGAACATAATAAATGTACCTTCAAATGACTTAAAAATCGAGTAAAAACTTTGAAACTAACAACGCTAATTCAATGGTAGTATGCATCTGCAATATTAATTCCATGATACCTGACTAAAAAAACTGTGGTCGTAGGACAATGAAATTTTTTCAGTTAAATGTAAGTTTTATTAGTCTCAAAGCAACAAGTTATGTGAATGTTGCCACAGGGGCGGATCTGCATAGTCCGTGCCGGGTGCTGAAGCACCCACTGACTCTGGTGTAAACTATGTACAGTTATAAAGAAAAGATAAAGAAAATAATATAATAATAAATTTGTAAGCACCCTCAAAACAAAAGGGCTCATAGGTGCTTTGGTTCAAAGCTGAAGTTAAGAGCGTGCACGAGTTCGATTCCCGAATTGAGATAACATTTCGCTAATTCTGTCTTTTCAATGCTCTGACTTTGACCTTTTCATTTTTTACTTTTCCTATTTCCTTTAGGCTTTATCTCATTCAGGATAAAGTTAAATTCTACTAGATACCAAATGACCAAACTCTTCTCCACTTCTTGGATTTTCGGCTCTCACATAAATAAAGAAAATACACCTTCCAGCGAAAAGGAAAAAGAAAGCTAACATTCTCTTATGCTTCGAAATAATTTCAAAATCAAAACGTAAGGAACAAGGAAATAAGATTATGTTTTAATTAAAGCTAGAGATTGAAAACATTTAGTAGAGGGATTTGGATTTTTTCCCCATGCTTATTGCTTATGCTTCGTACAAAGTTCATTGCGACTTTTATTATTAGAAGTTTGTTTTGGTAGTGATAATATTAATAGGTGTTTTCTCACTAACTTTTTACACTGTCGCATTAGAAAAGTCGTGCATTTATACTATATAATTAGTAGCAAATTTATGTTAAAGGAAATGAGCACCCACAACCTTAAAATCCTGGATCTGCCACTATTTGTTTGTGGTCAGCACTTGTCAAAACTTAGAAAACTAGAGCAAAAAAGTTTCTGAAGGTCAGTAGCGTCATCTCTCTTTGGGATGTTGTAGTATTCGTTCATTGACTTGAATCATATGTTTGTAAAATAGCTTAGAGAAAATACATATGTATATATACTAAGATGACACTCACTGTAACTAGTGTAGTATGCTCTATATTTCCACCATATCAATTAATTTGATTCAGAAAAGAAATGAATGTATATGCATGTGCATGTGCATATTTATTGTTAACTTCATCGTATTATGTTACATGGAGAGTTGAAGGTGCGACTTATTTATATTTGCATTGTCATTAATATTTTGAAGTTTGTTGTTGTCATGTTAATTTCCTTGGGCATTCAGTTTGGTCTTTAGAAAACTCAAAGCCTAATCCATTGGAATTTTTCAATCTAAGCATGAAGAGGAAAATAGGGTCTTCATTGTGCACTTGATAAGTTAATTAGTACATCTTGTGATGAATTCTTTTTAGTAAAGACTGTTTGCCACTCGATGCAGTTTTGATTCTTGATAATACGCATTGGATAAATGTTGAGTACTTTAAGCATAATGACTAGATGCTCTTTAGAATATGTTTTTTATATTTCTTTCTCAATTTCTGTGTTATAAGATTTGATTGCCCCCTTAATATATGCACGATAAACTGGACTGAATGTTTGATCAACTTACTGTTGAGTTGTTGTTGAGAGAAATATTTGACCGACTTACTGTTACATTGTTATTAAAGGAATATATGCGTTAATTGCATCTATGATGATTATAAAATAATTATTATTATGATAATAGTGATGACATGGCACCTCTTTTCGAATAAGAAATCTATTTATCTTTTTTCTTCGTTTTTGTTTTTATTTTTCCTTTTTCACATTAAATTGTTTAGCATATTTAATGACTTAAAGCCCCATGTTCCAACAACCCTACAGCTCCTATCCGACCTTACCATTTCTCATTTTTAGTTTTTTAATCATTGAATTGAACTGAATGATGGAACAAAAATAAGATAACCCGGATATCTTGAATCTATTCTATTAGACAACTGACCTTTTACTTCTTTCTCATGTTTTAGTGGGAGGCCTGATGGAAAATGTAGTTTTTTTGTTAGTAGTGGCTAATAGAATTTTCTAATGACTAACGGCTATTCAGGAGAAGCGTGGAGAAGAGATTATTTTGAAAGCAATGGGTCAGGCAATAAGCAAGACTGTAGCTATCGCAGAGATCATTAAGATAGCTTGCCTGCTTTGTTTTTTCTTCTAGTGCACTTTCTGTATTGCCATATTCAGATGTAACTCAATGTTTTATTCTCTTTCAGAGAAGAATTCCTCGTCTACATCAAGACACTGCTATCAGCTCAATAAGCATCACTGATGTATGGGAACCTATTGAAGAGGGCCTTTTGCCGTAAGTTTCAAGTCTTGCTAGCTTTCTCTAAATTCATTTGTTTTTAGTGTATGTTGGTGTAAGGTGTGTAACTGCCTATCATGTGGGATAATACTAAGATTTACCTTATATTCTCCAATTAAGTTCAAATTGCATAGTTGTGGTTCTGATTCTTGAATATTGGTTTTCTTTGTAAACAGTGAAGCAGATTGGCAAGGTTCAGAAGGAATTCCATGTTGCACATTAATAACTTCTAACATCATTTTCTTCTTATTAGCCCTTTTTCTAGCTCTAGCACTTTGATAGGAGTTGTTGGAGTAAAAAGGTGAGTTATCTTGGCTGATGTGGAATTCTATTCACATGTTGATCACATTACTTCTTGTACTTGTCCCTTTCTTGTTTTTGTCAGTTTTTGGATCATGTGTTTTCTCAGAATCCCTCTCATAGTTGGTAATTAGTTGTAAATCATTGTTCTGCTTCTCCTCAACTATGTGAACTTGTTCCGTTCTAAGTAATAGTTCTTCTCCCTATTCATCATCTGGAAGATGCTAGGGAATTCTGGATCCTGGAGATTCTTTTCTTTCTCAGCTTCTATTACATAATCAGCCCTTCCATTTTTCTTATTATCACACATTGTATTATATGTCTCAGCTGCAATTGTTATAGGTTGTCTCTGATTTTTAGGAAATTATTCTGTTCTAGCTAGTAACTCATCTCCCATGTTCATCACCTGGAGATTTTCCTTCACAACTTCTGTTATAGTACTAGTTCCTCCATTATCCTTGTTCTCCCCCACATTGTTAGTTGTCTTAGCTGTTCTTGTAGTAGGTTGTCTCTGTGGTTCAGGAACTTGATAGATTGGTATATAGATTTGTTTGGTCACTTTTCCTTTGTTTTGTGCTTTGGCATTGATCTGCATACGAGCTATTATTGTACTACTTTCTCCTTGGGCACTTTCTTTCCCTTTGGTAGTAATCTTCTTTGGTTGTTGTTAGTTCACCATTATGTTAGGTGAGGTAGTTGGCTACTCTAATTTTAGTGATGGAATGTTCAAGATATTTTTTTCACATTATACATTATCTGTTGACATAGTTATTTATAATTTCAGGTCATACCGTCTGATGTTGGATAATTTAGCGGGTGAAAGATTTTAAAATCATGAAAAGTTATGTAAATCATTTGAAGACCTTCATTCGTCTGGATTAGTTATACAATGACATTAGATATTTGGTCTAAATAATATATTATTATGTTTTAAATTACTGTGATACTAATGTTTTTTATTAGTACTTTCTTTTGTTTGTTAAGATTAATGAGACACATTATGTTTTTTTGAATTAATATCAATATATTTTATTATTTGAGTCATATTCTGTACGAATGTAGTAACTATTATTAATTTTGGCTAAATTATTTATAATTGATGTAAAAAAATTGTCATTAAAGATATTGACGTTTAGCGGCAATTTAGTTAAACATATTAGCCGCGCCATTAGAATGGAAGCTAAAAGGGCAAACTAAGATGTTTTCAGAAGAAATATTATGGCCATTTTAATTGCCACAAAATAATTTCCATTAAAGATGCGAATTTTTAGTGACAATTATTTTTAATTTAGCCGCTATAAAAAATAGATGCTAAAGAAGTATAATTAGCCGTTTATATTGAAATTAGTAGCCATTATAATTGCCACAAACAATTGGCCTTAAAGATGCGATTTTTAGCGGCAATTATTTTGAATGTAGCGGCTATAATAATGGACGCTAAAGAAGTATAATTAGCCATTTTGGATTGGATTTAGTAGCCATTATAATTGCTGCAAATAATTGCCGTTAAAGATAATAACTTTTAGCAGCAATAAAAATACCGTTTACCAGCTTTTGCGAGAATAGCAGCTAAAGGCTTTGCCGACCCCAATTTCAGCGGCAAAAGACCAATGGTTGGTAAAAGATATAGCGGCTAATATTATTGCCGCTAAAGGTCTTATTTGAAGTACTTGGGATGAGTTGGCGGATAAGTTCATAGCAAAATTCTTTTCACCGGGACATATGGCTGCATTGCGGGATGAGATCTTGGCTTTCAAGAAGGAGCCCACCGAACCATTACATGAGATTTGGGAGAGATATAGAACTATGGTGAAGGAATGCCCCAACAATGACATGACGGAGAATATGTTGCAACAAACTTTCTACCGGGGCATCAATACTATAAATTAATGCATAGTAAATCAACTTGTTGGGGGTAATTTTATGAAGTTGACGTATGATGAAGCTTGTGCCATTCTTGATGAGATGGCAGACACCTCCTCCGCATGGCAAAGCAGAGCCAATATGCCCCAGGTTGACCCCACAGTCACTCATTTGCACAAAGAATTACATGACCATGGGCAAGCGATAGTGGAGTTGACAATAACCATGAACCAACTTGCAAAGTCACAGTTGCAACAAGTCCAAAATCCTCGCCAAGTGAATGCCATGGAGGGTATTAATATGCTAGTGAACCAAAAAAGACAAAGAGGTCAACATAACCAAGGGAATTCAGATCAATTTGACAATGATAGTAGTGGATTTCAAGATGATGGCTATGATGGGCAAAATGAAGAGGTACAATATATTAACAATTATCAAGGCCAAAGAGGCAATTATTCCAACCAACAACAACAATGGAGATCCCAAGGCAATTGGGGAAATCAACAACAAGGCAACAATAATTGGAACAATCACCAACAAGGGAACAATAATTGGGGAAACAATAATCAAAATTCGAATTGGGGAAATCAAAACAACCATCGGAGCAATCAAGGAAACTGGGGCAACAACAACAATCAGGGTGGATGGAGCAACAACCAAGGAAATCAGGGGAGAAGTTTTTAAAGGCCCCAAATGTACCAACAACCGAGCAATCCACCATCTTTTCCATCCCAGGGTACTAGTTCTTCTAGCAATGATATGGGTAGAATTGAAATGATGTTTGAACAAATGATGAAGAAGAATGCGGATTCGGATGCTTAATTGTCTTCTCACAATACTTCCATTAGAAATTTGGAGGTGCAGCTAGGTCAAATCTCTTAGTCCTTAAATACACGCCCTAAGGGTGCTCTACCAAGTGATACATTAGTGAACCCGAAGGGTGGGAATAATCATGTTATAGCGGTAATCACTAGGAGTGGACGAGGCGGTGATGTGAATGCCTTCAAATAAAAGTAAGTTTTGGGTGATGAAGTTGAGTTGCAAGAAGATGAAGTTCCTTTGGTGGTTGACAATGTGGTTGATGAAAATGTGAATGAAGAAGTGAGGATTGATATTCAAGATGCCGAGGTGGAAATGCAAAATGATGTGAACCCATCTAGGGAACATGTAATTGACATGCTAGAGCTGGTTGTGCCTAAAGACAAGGAACCCTTGCCTAGACCACCTCCACCTTATCCTTAAAGGCTATCCAAGCAGAAAAATGAGAATCAGCTCAAAAAGTTCATTGACATGATGAAGAGCTTATCCATCAATGTGCCTTTGGTGGAGGCTTTGGAGCAAATGCCTAGCTACGCCAAATTCATGAAAGATTTGGTGACAAATAAAAGATCCATGGACTGTGAAACTAACAATATGACCCACCAAGTTAGTGCTATAGTACATTCAATGTCTCCAAACTTGAAGGATCCCGGTGCTTTCACCATCCCTTGCACTATCGGTAGTGCGGTCGCTAAAGCTTTATGTGATTTAGGGGCAAGTATAAACTTGATGCCCTACTCAGTTTTTAAGACTTTGGGTATTGTGCCACAGAGGACAACTTCCATGAGATTGCAAATGGCGGATAGATCAATGAAGCGACAATTAGGTATTATTGATGATGTGCTTGTCCAGGTGGACAAATTTATCTTGCCAGCTGATTTTGTGATCCTAGATTGTGAGGTAGACTATGAAGTCCCGATTATATTGGGGAAACCTTTCCTTGCTATTGCGAAGGATCTAGTTGATATTGAAGCAAGGGAACTCATTTTTTGGGTGGGTGATGAAAAGGTAGTCTTTCACTTGTGCAAGTCAATGAAGCAGCCCAATTGTACCGAAGTGTGCTTATTTGTGGATCTAGTCACGACTATGATAATTGATGATACAAGTGCAATGATTAATGTGGAAGACCCTCTGGAGGACGTGTTTTTAAATCTTGATGTCAATGATGATGAGGGCCGAGTGGAATGTGTGAATGCTTTGCATGGAATGGTCTCTTATTCTTATGAGCCTAGGAAACTATCCTTGGACCTTGAAAATAGAAAGACTTCTCCAACAAAGCCTTCAATTGAGGAACCTCCGGTGTTGGAGTTTAAGCCATTGCCTCCACACCTCAGGTATGAATTTTTAGGCCCTATTTCAATTTTACCAGTTATTCTTTCCTCTTGTCTTACTAACATGCATGTAGATGCCACTTTGGCGGTGATCAAAAAGTAGAAGAAGGTAATTGGATGGACTTTGGCTGACATTTGGGGAATAATTTTGTATGCACAAGATCATTTTGGAGGATGATGCAAACCCCTCCTTGGAACATCAAAGGAGGTTGAACGAAGCAGTGCAAGGACTGGTGAAGAAAAAAGTGATAAAATGGTTAGATGTCGGGGTTGTGTACCCTATTTTCGATAGCTCATGGACTTCTCTGGTGCAGTGTGTTCCGAATAAGGGTGATATGACTGTGGTGACAAATGATAACAATGAACTTATTTCCACTCGGATAGTTACTGGATGGAGGGTATGTATGGACTACCGGAAGCTGAACAAGGTGACCCGAAAGGATCACTTCCCATTGCCATTCCTTTACCAAATACTTGATCGCCTTTGCAGGGCGTGCCTTTTATTTCTTTTTGGATGGATATTCTGGTTATAACCAAATCTTAATTGCTCCGAAGGATTAGGAGAAGACCAAATTTACTTGTCCATATGGCACCTTTGCTTTCTCTCGGATGTCGTTCGGGTTGTGTAATGCCCCGGTGACATTCCAACGATGTATGATGGTTATTTTTACTGATATGGTGGAAGGTATCTTAGAGGTGTTTATGGATTATTTTAGTATGCTGGGTGATTCATTTGAAGAGTGTTTGAGAAATCTGGATAGAGTGTTGGTGTGACGACCCGGCTCGTCGTCACGAGAGTTACCGCCCCGTTTCCCCCTTATTGTGTTGTTTCATGTTCTATATCAATATTAGAGTCTATCGGGTGAATTTGGACTGATTCTAGTTGAAAATAAGGCATATAGCCTTTTAGAGGGGAGTTTGTTTCAGAAAAGTCAACCGAAAGTTAACTTATGAGTTGGAATGCTCAGAACCATTTTTGTGATGATTCGACTAGTTTCGGGTGATGATTTGTGACTTAGGAGAACAATCGGAATTTAATTTGGAGGTCAGGTGTAGAATTAGGCTTGAATTGGCTAAGGTTGGATTTTGGCGAATTCCGGCTGATATGTGAGATTTTGATCCGACAGTCGGAATGGAATTTCGAGAGTTGCACTAGCTTTGTTGGGTGATTTTGGATATGACTGCAAATTTTTAGGTCATTCGGACGTTGTTTGGTTGGGTTTTTGATTGTATGCGCATTTCGGAAGTTTTAGTTTAACTTAGGCTTGAATCCGTGGTAATTCGATGATTTTGATGTTCATGATAGTGTTTTTATGTTACGAGCGAGTTCGAATGAAGTAATGGAATATATCTGTGCATTTGGTTGAGGTCCCAAGGGCCTCGGGGTGAATTCGGATGGCTAACGGAGAATTTTGAGCATGTAAGTGCAGCAGAAAATTGCAGAAGAATTTTACACTATGCGATCGCGTAGGTCTGGTTGAGATCGCATAGAAGGAATTGAGGAGGCTCAGATTTTGCACTATGCGATGGCGTAAAGGGAATTGCAATCGCGTAGGTCTGGGAGTTTGGTCCGTGCGGTCGCGTGGCAAGGTGTGCGATCGCGTAGAAGGAATTTCTGGAGGTTTGAAATTGCGATTTTCGATCGCATTAGTGGTTTTGCGATCGCATAGAAGAAAGACCGGGCGGACAGAATAGTTTTAAGGGTTATTTCAGTTGCGAAACCCACCATTTTTCCACCATTTTTACACCGCCTTGAGAGCTTTTTGATTGATTTTGACGGGGATTTCGAC
>MU727818.1:0-38795 GCA_026770625.1 Nicotiana glauca | reverse complement strand
GTAGTTGTGTTTCTACTTCTTAGATGCATGTGACTTGTGACACCCCGGTCAGGCTGAGTTGGGTTGTATATATATTGTTAATCATCGTCATTTAAGCTGTATTTTTTATTCATTATGTTTAAGAATTGTTAAAAAAGATGATTTGGGTTAGTTGGCTGGCCTTGTCTTCATCAGAGGCGCCATCACGGCCAGGTTTGGGAATTTGGGTCGTGACATTTGTACATCAGGTATTCTAGAGACTAGTGGGGTCTCGCTCACTACTTTTTAGTTCACTGGGGCTACCACCAGATGGTAGGAGGCTTATGAGAGGTGCAGACCAGTCAGTGTAACACCACTTACATGGAAGGAGTTCTCCGTTCTCTTCTTGGAGAAGTACATGCTGTAATCTTGCTGAGAGGAGCTGTGTAGGAAGTTTGAGCAGTTACATCAGGATGGCATGTCTGTGATGGAGTACGAGATGAGGTTTTTAAGTTGGCCCATCATGCAGTTTAGTTGGTTCCCACTGATAGGGAGAGGATCAGGAGGTTCATTGATGGCATCACATATTAACTGTGGTTGCTTATGACCAGGGATAAGGTATTTGGTGCTACTTTTGATGAGGTGTTAGATATTGCTCGGCAGATAGAGATGGTCTGCGGTCAAGAGCGGGGTGAGAGGGAGGACAATAAGCCTCGTGGATCGGGTGGTTTCAGCAGTGTACCTTCCGGTGGTCATAACTACCAAGGCAAGGGCATCCATATAGGCATGGGCGGACCTATATAGGTCTAGGGGTCACGGGACCCCGTTAGCCTCGGCAAAAATTCTTTATATATATATATATATATATATATATATATATATATATATATATATATATATATATACGTGACCCAATAAATATTTTAAGTGTGCCCTCTAAGCACAAAAAGGAGGACGGGACAAGTGGTTGCATTAGGCACTTAAATTTCGTTCTTTGGTGGTGATTAAATGGTGATGCAAGTTCGAAACCACATATGCAGCCTTTTCTACTCCTTCTAGCTTTTCCCTCCTTTCTATTTTTATTCTTTGAGTACAATGTCATTTATATTTAATAGCAAATTGCTTTTTTTTTTAACTTTTGTCTTTTTTTTTGTGAATTACTTATAATTTTGTACTAATATATAATAGTCAACTTAATTAATATTTTAGTTCTTTGAATACAATGTAATTTATATTTAATAGAAAATTGCTTTATTTTTTACTTTTATCTTTTTTTTTTTAAATTCAATTATAGTTTAGTACTAGTACATAATAGCCAACCTAATTAATTTTATTTTTTTCCAAATTCATCCCTTAAAATTGAAATAATCAAATTGCAACTTATCGGTCCACAAATAGAAAAATACATATCATTTTGCGACAAACTTCTTCAACAATCTGACTCGGCAATGACAACTAATAGTTTGAGACTCTTTTTTAGTCCTTTTAGTATTACCATACTCTTAATCTTGATTTCTTTAGTAAGTCTTTGATAATTTTAAGTGTGAATGCCCTTTTGATCACTAGAACTTTTTATTTATTTATTAAAAATAAGAATTTTAAAGTCTTGGTCATATTAGGAGGCAGTGTCCCCGTTTATTAGGAGGCACAACCCTGTAGAGGAGTCAGACTACGACTTCAGCACCAATTACTTCACCACCCGCCCAACCAGCTTTGGGTGGAGCTCAGGTAGCTAGGGGTCGCCCTAGAGGGGGAGGCCAATCAAGTGGCAGCCAGGCTCGACTCTACGCTCTTTCTAATAGACCAGATGCCATTACTTCAAACCGAGTGATCCAATGTATTGTCTCAGTATGCCACATGGATGCTTCTGTATTATTTGACCTTGGTTCTACTTATTCGTATGTCTCATTGTATTTTGCTCATTATTTGGATATGCCCTATGAGTCCTTATATTTGTCTATTCATGTATCTATGCCAGTAGGCGATACTGTTATAGTGGACCATGTATATCAGTCGTGTGTTGTGACTATTGGGGAATTAGAGACAAGAGTTGATCTCTTGTTGCTTAGTATGGTTGATTTTGACATGATCTTGGCTATGGATTGGTCGTATCCACATCATACTATTTTGAATTGTCACGCTATGACCGTTATGTTGGTGATGTCAGGATTGCCAAATATTGAGTAGAGAGGTTTGCTAGATTATGTCCCCAGCAGATTGATTTCATACTTGAAGGACTAACAGATGGTTGGGAAGGGGTGTTTATCATATTTGACCTTTGTAAGGGGTGTTATTGCTGATACTTGATTCTGTTCCGGTGGTATGAGATTTTCTAGATGTATTTCGTGCAGATCTATCGGCCATGTCGCTCGATAAGGATATTGACTTGGTTCCAGGCACTCAACCCATTTCTATTCCTCCATATTTTATGGCACCAACTGAGTTGAAGGAATTGAAGGAGCAAATTCAGGAACTCCTTGATATGTGGTTTATTAGTTCTAGTGTGTCACCTTGGGGTGCATCAGTTCTGTTTGTGAAAAGTAGGATGGTACTATTGGAATTTGCATTGATTATAGGCAGTTGAACAAAGTCAAAACCAAGAACAAGTGTCCTTTACCGCGCATTGATGATCTCTTTGAACATCTTCTAGGAGCGAGGGTGTTCTCCAAGATTGATTTGAGGTCTGAGTATCACCATTTGAAGATTCGGGACTCGAATATTCTAAAGAAAACATACAGAACCTGTTATAGTCATTATGAGTTCCTTGTGATATCTTTTTGGCTGACCAATTCCCCAGACGTGTTCATGCATATGATGAATAGTGTATTTCAGCCTTATCTCGATCCGTTTATCATAGAATTCATTGACGATATCCTGGTGTACCCTCGTAGCCAGGAGGAGCATGCCTATCATTTGAGGATTGTGTTGCAGCAGTTAAGGGAGGAGAAGCTTTATGACAAGTTCTCCAAGTGTGAGTTTGGCTCAGTTCAGTGGCGTTCTTGAGGAACATGGTGTCCAGTGAGGGGATTCAGGTGTATCCGAAGAAGGTAGAGGCGATTTCAGAGTTTGCCCAGACCGTCATCAGCTACGTAAATTCGGAGCTTTCTTGGGTTAGTCAGTTATTACTGTCGCTTCGTGTAGGGATTCTCATCTATTGCACCGCCCTTGACCAAATTGACCTAAAAGGGTGCTCCTTTCAGGTGGTCTAATGAGTGTGAGGAGAGCTTTCAGAAGCTCACGACTGCCTTGACCAAACTCTAGTTCTAGTTTTGCCTTCGGCTTCAGGCTCTTATATAGTTTATTGTGATGCTTCTCGAGTTGGTATTGGGTGTGTCTTGATGCAGGAAGGTAGAGTGATTGCTTATGCTTTGAACCAATTGAAGCCCCATGAGAAGAACTACCTTGTCCATGATTTGGATTTGGCTGCCATTGTTCATGCATTGACGATTTGGAGCCATTATCTCTACGATGTGTCTTGTGAGGTGTTTATGGATCATCGGAGTGTCCATCACTTGTTCAAATAGAAGGATCTAAATTTTAGGTATAGTTGGAGCAGCTAAAGGACTATGATATTACCATTCTATATCATCTCGGGAAGGCCATTGTGGTAGCCGACGCCTTGAGTAGAAATACAGTGAGTATGGATAGCCTTGCATTTATTCTAGTTGGTGATAGACCTTTTGCAGTTGATGTTCAGGCCTTAGCCAACTAGTTTGTGAGATTGGATGTTTCGGATCCCAGTCGAGTTCTAGCTTGTGTGGTTTATCGATCTTTCTTATTTGATCTTATTAGAGAGCGCCATTATGATGATCCATATTTGCTTGTCCTCAAGGACAAGGTTCACCACGGTGATGCCAGAGATGTGTCTATTGGAGATGATGGGGTGTTGAGGATGTATGGTTGGATATGTGTGCCCAATGTAGGTGGGCTACATGAGTTGGTTCTTGAGGATGTAGGGCCAGATATATGTGTGGATCGGACTGTACGCCATAACAATATAGTGCTTGGGCTGAAGGAGCACCTTCGGAGTATGTACACACCCCTAGTGAGAGTAGGTACCTAGTGAGTACGAGTGTTGAGTGCCGAGTGCCGAATGCCGAATGCTGAGCTATTGAGAAAGATTGAGTGACTGTTGCTCTGAGAGGATACTCTTGATTTCATTATTATTGCACTTAGCTTCCATATATCACTATCTCAAAATTTTTCTAAAAGATGTTATATTCCGTTTTACTTGAATTCAATATGAGGTAACTGGTTTGGCCTAAATTGTCGAACTTGAAAGCATGCCTATTTTCTTATATTGAAATTATTGAAATTGAACTATAATTGCAGAGCTCGTCACTACTTTCAGTTCTTTATTTAGTATTGTTACTTGCTGAGTTGGTTGTACTCACACTTCACCCTGCACTTCATATGCAGATCCAGGTGTTTCCAGATAGGGTGGGTGTTGATTTCATCGTGCAGCTAATCTTCTGGGAGATTCCAAGGCAGCTGCCCGGCGCGTCGTAGACCTTATTTCTCCTTCTCTATCTTTTTCACTTCTTGTATTTAGTTTCGGACTATGTTAGACAATATTTTCCAGACTTGTGGTATTTAGATGCTCATGTACTTAGTGAAATCCCGGTATTTGTTATTTTCAGCGTTATATTTTGGATTTCTACCCACCTTATGATTTTTTTGCTATTTAAAGCTACTTTTATTCATTCTATTAAATGTTGGAATATTTTGGAAATGTCGGCTTTTCTAGTACCATGTTACGTGCCATCACAATAGGTTAGGATTTTGGGTGGTGACACGATCGTGTATAAGGACCACTAGGTAGAAATTTTTTTAAAAATGGTACTTAGGCCCTTTTGGGTTCATTTATTTAACTTCTTGGGAGATTTTGGAGTTTGATGGGGAGGGGTTTCAACCTATCTATTGAAGGTAAGTAATTCCCATCTAATGTAAGATTAATACATAAATTATGGGTAGATTTTAACATGTAATATTGTAAAAATTATGGGTTTAGTTAAAAAATCTAGGTTTTGACAAAAATAAGATTTAACCATGAAAATGATTATAGAATTAGGTGAAAATTATATATTTGAGTTTGTGAGGTTATGAGTAACGTTTATGTTTAAATATTTTCGAAATCCGGGCACGTGGGCCCAGGGGTAAATTTTAGGAATCTTCCAATTGGGTTGGGTAATTACTCCAATAATTTAGATTTTTCGGCACTGAGTTGAGGATTTAGAACTAATTTGTGGGCAATAAAATGAGCTTTGAGAGGAGGTAAGTCTCTTTCCTAACCTTGTAAGAGGAAATATTTCCTGTAGGTGATTTAAATTACTATTTGCTTCTAACTGTGGGAGGATACGTACGCATGAGGTGACGAAAGTCCATGCGTAGCTAATAACTATGATTATGTTCGGGTAGTTTAGGAATCAAATCATAAAAAGCTTATAATGTTTGATCCCTACTTGTTAATTAAAGTTCCTACATTATATTGGAACTTGACAAAGGGATTGTAAATGTTCGAATTTCACTTACTTGAGTTTTGGCGGATTACTTGACCGTTAGTAGAAATTGTGCTCCGTTGTGTATTAGCCTTGTAATAACTTTCAAATCGATTGTTCATAAACTATCCTCTCTTCCTGTGGAGCGGGTCGAATGCTTCGGTAGTAGAATAGATGCATCTATGGTTTGTGCTGCTCGGCCGTCGGCAATGTACACATTATTCTGGATCGGGCCGTACGACCCCAACATGAATCGTGCGTGATAATGTTTGGGGCCCGAATACACTTGATATCACTTTTATGACGTAAGAGGTTATAATTTATTTAATGGACTAAAATTGTTGAAGTATTTATTATGTTATTATTAGTGTTGTTATTCATGTACCCCATGCCTATTAGAATTTCTGTATTTTATTATTGGCCCGTGGTAAGTGTCAAATCGACCCCTCATCACTATTTATTCGATGTTAGACTGGATACTTACCAAGTACATATTTTTATATACTCATGCTACATTTCTGCACTAATCGTGCAGGATCTGAGGCAGGTGCATCTGGCAGTCATACCGGCGCGTACAACCGATACCCCTGTTGATACCCAATTTTGCCCTCATATTTTCTCAAATAGTATATATACTTTCAAAACATCATTGTTGCATCATTATTTAATATATACTTTCAAGCATTTTCTATAATTTTTAATAGTTTTTAGAGCTTTAAAATTATTTTTTCTTGCATTTAAATTATTTGAATAATTATTAATTACTCCTTAAAATTATTTTATGATAATTTAATTACTTAAAATTATTTTAGCATCCATAATACATGCTTTAAATATTTTTACTCTATTTTATATAATAACATTAGTATTTTTAAGCTATTTGCATAATCTTGTAATAATAGCCTATACTTTACGATTTTATTGCATTTGTCATTTTATCCAAGGTCAAATAATATATTATAGTTTTATAATCTTCTACTATTATTTTAAAGTATTAATTTGCAAAAAAATATCATTTTTTGTATTTTATTTAACCATTTTTATTAAATTATTTTCCTATTTTAAAATCTGGCCCAAAATTAGGATTAATTTCGGACCAATTAAGGTCCAAATAGACCCTTGGCCCAATAACCTCATTACCCCAAGCAACCTAATGAACCTACCTATTCCAAAAACCCGACCAACCTATTTAAATCCCTATCGTTGGTCAAAATTGATCAACGGCTCACAACACTTTCCCCCACTCTTCTTATATCCCCTCACACAAACCCTAATACCCATTTCTCTTCATCGTCCGCCCTCAAACACTAATCCCTCCCTCAGAAACCCTAACCGGCCTCTCAATTTTCTCCGAATCCGTCTCATTCATGGATTCCATCCATGATTTTTTTCCTTTTATGTGTTATCTCAGTATTACTTGCAAGACTATGATATCACTTAGGACTTGCCTAAACTTGGCAAGTACTATCTCTCAGATTTGGACCCGTTCAACTTTAATCGCTAGGATCTGGACAATATCTCATCCATATACATTGAATAATAGTTGATTTCTCATACTAGTAGATGGATTTTCAAACCTTGAACCCTAATTAGAGTTTGATTTTTGATTTCTTTCCTTTACATGTCGCTTTATGATTGCATGTATTTTCCTTTCTTTGTTCATGATTGATTGACTTCTTTCTTTATTTACTCGCCTGATTTAAAGACTATATAAATCCCTCCCCATTCCCCTTTTAGATAGACCTCAAATCACCGGACTCACTAAAAATTGAAGTTATTACTCTATCGTTCTCTCATTTTCTTGTTCTCTACTTTGGTTCTTGGCTAGCAAAAAGCCAAGGCCACCAAAATTTGATTTCTCAACTTTACTTGGTGCGAGCACTGCCGGGGGTTCATTGGAAGCCCTTGTGAAATCTGACGCACTAAGATTCTGTGTGCTATTGCTCTTTGTTGATATTCATAGTATTGTGGAGTTTGTTCTTTTTTGTTGTCTTTTTATTCAATTGATAACTGGTAAGTCTCTTGGTTTTACGATATCATTCTTGTTTGTTTATGTCCTGCATATTCACGCCTCTGAACTTCATGACCTAATATGTTCTTAGACTACCTCTGTGTCTAACTTTGCTAGCATCGAACTCGTCTTATGATCTGAACCTCTTTAGCATTTGATTTTTACTTAAAATTCAATTTTGAGATATGTTATTCACCTGAATAATTTAGGCTCTCTTAAGTTCATTTAGCCTAATGTGTTGGTACCATGAATGTCTATATTTACTGTTTGACATGATCTTGCTTCTCTACTCTGTTCTGGGTTCCTGTAATGACTGACTCTCATCTATAATTTTTCAAATATATGTTAAGACCTTCATTATCAACTATGACTTGCTCCCTTGCTATTTTGTCACTCAACATGTTTTTGGTTTGCTTGATCTGTATCCTTAGTGATTATTTGGGACCTTTAGAGTGGCTACCTTAATTTGTGTTTCCTCACAATGTTTGATACTGTTTATCTTAGTAATAAATTGTCATGTCTGTTTTCTGGTGTTGTGATGGATATTCAGATAATTTGGACCCTTAGGCTTTAAAACTCTCTAAGTCTTAAACTTGTTTGGTATGATGCACATTTGTATGCTAATCTTGTAATTCCAGAAAAACTTGTTTCTCCTCTAACTCTCTCAATGTGTTTTCTGCCTATGTGTTACTTCTTACCAAGTGTTGAACCTGTAATAGCAACCTTCCCCCTAAGTCTTGTTGACCCTCTTAACTAGCATTTCTGTGTTTTAGACAACTTTTCCATATCTACTTTCTAAAATATGAGTGCATCTCTTCAAATTTTGTCCCTTAATCATTGTTCTCTCACTCTCATTTGTTACCTACAGTATTCTGAATCTATCACTTTTGGCCGGCTGAAAGCCAAGGCCTCCAAGACTCTCACTATTGATCTCCCTAGTGTGAGCACTAATCGAGGTCCATTTGAGACCCTTGTGAACTCTGACACACTGGGATTTGGGGTTCGTAGGCCACTTTCGTTACTACTAAGACTTGAGCTATCTCCGAAACTCAGTTCTTTCCTCATTATATTTATTAATTTTCTGCAAACTGGATTGTTTAAGTGGTTTCTATGTAATTTAATGTTTGGGTCATATGGTTAATCTGTGGTTGTTTGGTTTTGTTTGAGTTCCTCTATGGTTTTTGGGTTGTGGTAATGAATATAGTCCCCTGTTGGGATCTGGGTATGCTATTTATGAAGAAAGAGTTTGTTCAAGGCCCATGCAATACTGGATGTCTCCTTTTGGGCTTACTGTTAGCCTATTGTTATCTTTCGTGTAACATTTGTACGTATATTTATCATCTGGTTTGTAATAATTTTGTAATAAACAATTGGGATGTTAGTGAAATTGGGAGAAACATGCATACACTAATATTTACATAAAAGGGTAGAAAATATGCCTATAGGGTTCGTATGATCTACTTGTTATCCAACCTGCCATATATGCTTTTCAATTTCCATGTACACAGGTAGAAATCATACCATTAGGAGAATCATACACTCCCACAACTTGTCTACTATTAAAGCATAAGTGCTTTATTTATTCCTATGTCTACTGCTATATGTTACTAGACATCATGTCTACAGGAAACAAGCATTAGTAGACATTTCTTCAATTTGTATAACTGCAACATATTCATTAAATACCATGCCTATAAGATTATGCTAGCTTATGTTATGCTGATCTTAATCTAGAAATCATGCCTATAGGACTTTAATTGGTTAATTTGCTATTGTTGTCATACTCCTCACCTAGAAAACATGCCTATAGGGGCTAAGTATAAAAAAATCAATTTCAATCATCAGTTATTAAAAATCCCGCCTATAGGCTATTACCACTCGCTTTAAAGTGTTAATGCTGAACTTTCAAACATTGTTTCAGTGCTTAGCCATGCCGCTATTAGAAATCATGCCCATAGGATCAAATTGTAACGACCCGGTCGGTCGCTTCATGAGTTACAATTTTGCTTTCCCCGTTTATGATTTCTTTTGTGTTCTTCAGCTGTGTTTTATCTTATAATGTTGGTTGATTCGGGTCCGAAGTTGAGCGACACACTTAGCCTCCTGTTTATAAATTAAATTAGGGAAAAGTCAAGTGGATGTTGACTTATGATAGACGGTCTTATAATGGAATTTCGAGAGTTGGAGGAGCTCCGTAGGGTTATTTGCGACTTGTGTGCAAAATTTGAGAATATTCAGACGAGGTTTGATTGGTTTCGGAGTCATTTGTGGAATTTATGAGTTGGGAGTTCTTAGGCTTGAATCCTAGGTTTGGTTCGATGTGCGGTGTTGTTTTGAGTGATTTGTAGATTCGACTAAGTTTGAATGATGTTATAAGATGTGCTGGTATGTTAGGTTGAGGTCCTGAGGGCCTCTAATGTGTTTCAGATAGTTACCGGAGGAGATTAGCTGTTGAAACAGGTGGTGGGTTGTAGAAGGGAGTTGCTGGTGTTTTGGGTTTTTTTTTGAAGTTGAGAACATGGACCGTGCCTGAAATTTGCGGTCAACAGTGCATTTTCATGGGAGTGGCAGAGTCCCACGCTCAGCGAAGGAGGCTTGTGCGGACAACGGTGAAGGACGCGGGGGCGACTGTAATTCCACGATCAACGGTGAAGGGCGCGATGGCGGTGTATTTTTGGCTGTTAGCAGATTTGGGATCCGGGAGTGCACTATAAATATGAGATTCAGGCTTTGATGATTTTTGAAGATTTTTCAAGAAATTCATTGGGGTAATTGATTCTAAATCGATTATGGCTAAAATACATGATTATAATATTGGATTCACCATTTGAGTAGAGATTTGGGATGAAAATTGGGGAAGAATTTGTGGGACTTCATAAAATGAACTTTTGAGATTCGAAAGCCGATTCGAAGTCGGAATTGAGTAAAAATGTATGGTTAGTTTCATAATCGAGTGGGTTGTCGGATTTTGTGACTTTGGTCGCATTTTGAGACATGGGCCTGGGGCCTATCTTTTGAGTTGACTTTTTGATTTTTGGCCTTAAGCTTAGTAATTTCTTTTGCGATTGATTCTTTAAGCTCGTGTTGGTTGTATCGAATTTGTTTATGGCTAGATTTGGGGCGTTCGGAGGTTGATTTGAGGGGAAAAGGTATCGCGGAGTAGAATTTTGGCTTGATTGAGGTAAGTAACACTTCCAAACTTGGTTTTGAGGGTTTGAAACCCCGAACTATGTGATACTTGGTTTTGAGGGTTCGAAACCCTGAACTATGTGCTATATGATGGTATTAAGGTGATGCACATGACAAGTGATGGGCGTACGAGCGTCCATCATCAGAATTTTGACCCGGTTCATTCCATAGCATCGATTAGTAATTCTTTCTTGCTGATACCCGTGTTTTTTCATGTGATGAAGTAAATGGAATATAAATCATACTAGTTATCATGATAGGGATTTACGCCAATACTTTTGGGACCCTTAGTGGTCGTTTCTTGTTGTCATCTCACTGATTTTATTGATATTCTCAATTCATGTCCATACATTTCATATCACATCTCAGTCTCATTTGTTATTTATTTACACATCATATCATTGTTCCGGGCTAGTGTTCATGGCATTGTGAGCCCATGGAGAGACTGGAGAATGATGACTGAGTGATGTCAAAAGCTTGATTATGAGTGACAATTATGGGTCGGGCTATATGTTGCAACAGATTATTGATATATGCCTTCGTTGGCTTATGATAGCGCTTGGGCTGAAGGAGCCCCTCTGGAGTTTGTAACACACCCCCAGTGAGCACCGATTGATTATATTTAGGGGATGGATCTTCCCTTGGTATGAAGATGGATCTTCTCCATGAGGTTGGATTGTCCTATTCCTCGGTACTGGAGACTGATGGTCTATGATGTGTATATATTTTGAGATAGACCTTCCCTGGACCTTGTGATCCATATACAGTAACGAGTGGTTGTGAGATTGTGATTATTATTATCTGGAGATGGACCTTCTCTATAGGCTGGAATGACCTTCCTTAGTACTGAGTGACTGCTGTCTGAGATGTATATATTCCGGAATGGATCTTCCCTGAGCTGTATAGCCACATACGGTACTGATTGGATGAGCATTTGAGATTATGGGCACATGAGGCACTCAACATGGTGCATTTCATATAGTAGGTGCATTGGCATGTAGATGTAGCAGAGTTACACTTCCTTACCTTGTTCATTCTTATTATGTTTTATTGTTCGAGCTGTTTATTTAACTGAAAGTATGACTATGTTTCTGTACGTTATTTCTGTTATCTTTGATGAGGTTGAGTTTGTCACTACCTATCAGTCCAAAGGTTGGACTTGTTACTTACTGCATTGGTGTAGTCACATTACCCCCTGCACATTGTGTGTATATCCAGGTGCTTTCGATCCCGATAGTAGTCACTGATCGAGGTTGAAGACTTAGAGATAGTCGAGGTATCTGCATGGAATTTGCAGATCTTTGTCCTCATTCTTTATTCCAGTTGTATTTTAGTTATTTCCTCAGTAAACATTGTAGTAGACTATTTTGTTTCTATAGACGCTTATATACTCCGTGACACCCTCATTTTGGGATGGTTGTTTTCGTATGATAAATTATGCCTTATGTTTTAAACAATTTACTTAAATTATGAATGTATTTTTTCGTAAGTGTTCTAAATTGTAGTATTATGGGTTGTATTACGTTGAGTTGAGGTTGGCCTAGTTCCATGATAGGCGCCATCACGAAGAATTTATTTTAGATCGTGACAAGTTTGTATCTAGATCGTGACAAATTTGTATCAGAGCCTAGGTTACATATTTAGCATGCAAATACTTGGCAATGTGTTATTATCTCTGCATAAAGCATACTCTGTGTCATACTCCACTAGTGCCAATTATCAATATAACGGCGCTTGATGAGTGCCCGCGCTCTTCTAGGATTATCCCTTTTAAATCGGAAAGGCTTATTTATGGTAGACTAGGCGATCGGCGGTGCAGTCGAATTGTCCTGTGCCTTTCCTTCTCAAGTTGTCTACTTGAGAGTACCAGTCTAGACCATTTTAGAAACCTTACTCCAACATCAAATTTACATGCATCATGTTAAACGTAGTACGGGTTATGCAGCTGTAAACGTAATAGCCCGCTAAGATACACCTTGTCCAAAGTCCGACGAGATTTCCACAATCCCAATGGACAATACAATGTTATGTGCATTACTTGGAGAAAATATGCCAATATGTTGATCATTATTGTGTAAATGGTCAAATCTGGAGGGGGAAAGGGCTAAGCTTATTTGTTTGCAGAAAATGAAGCACGAAGTCCCATGTTCGGCTTGGTCAAAAGCATCCCAACTCTGCTACTTGACTGGTGGAAAAACCTCGCTCCCAGCGACAAGAATCATGCGAGAAGGGTACTTGGTGACTTTCCATCTTTGCTCGATATTCAACCGAATAGGCATTGATTGAGGCCGCTGCCATGTTCTGGGATGAGAAAAGGGTCTTCTTCCACTTTGGTGACATAGAAATGACTCCTATTCTAGAAGAAATAGGAGGCTTCACTAAGCTTCCATGGGATAGTCCAGGGTTATTAGTTCCAAAGAATCGCACCCGTCGTGTATTTCTGAAAATGCTAGGTTTCAAGAAAAATGATGAGTTGCTTTGTTTGAAGAAGTCATACATCCCATTTGAAGGCCTTTATGAGCGTTATGGCACATTAAGTCATATCATCTTCATCATGAGGAACTTGACATTTCTTATTTGGGTTGGACGCACCGTCGAGTTTATGTATTCATCGTTTGCTTCTTGGGGTTGTTGAAATTTCCAATGAAAGGGGGAAGGATCCATACTCGTTTAGCCATGGTCGCTAGGACTTTGATGGAAAGAATCGAGGGACAAAGCTATGCTATCATCCCCATGATTTTAGCTGAAATGTACTGTGCTTTAGATCAGTGCAAACAAGGATTCAGGCACTTCGAAGGTTGTAATCTACTACTGGAATTCTAGTTATTGGATCATTTTAGAGGGGAGAATACCGCCAAGAGCTTTCGCAACGACCATTGAATGACTACATAGCTTACCATCACTCAAAGAAAATGACATTTATCCTAGACAGGTTTGCACAACCTGGAAATGCTCTAAGTTGGGTGTGTTTCTTAAGCAATCTGACAGACAAGTAGGTACATTGGATGCTTGAATGGTTTCCTAACATTGAATTCACCATCAGGTCAAGAGAGACTACACATCTGGTACTGATGTAAATAGAGACTACTCAGGAAGAAAATAAGTTATACCTCGAGTTTCCAACATGGTCCAGTACAAAGTAGATTTTAGAGGGGATGCCATTCCATTCAAGTTCAAGGCACGATATATGTGGATCCAGAAAGTCATTGTGGTATAGAATACTATTGAGCCAGACTGGTATCATGTCACTCATGTTTACTTTTACCCATCATAGTTGGTAAATGATATAGTATGAGACGTCAAGGCAGGAATTAATCTAAAAAATAGGATCATAGATGACGCTGCTAAAGCACATGTCAAGTATAGGAGGTTACACAAAAAGGTCTTCGAGTCTGAAGCTAGGCATATAGAACAACACAAAGTGGATATAGAAGTAATCAATGAATGTAGGGAAATTGCCACTAAGTCAACATAGAGATTGGAATATTTGGATCAAGGGTTGATGGAGCTTGAGGGAAATATAAGGAATAGGATTTAAGATTGTCAAAACACAGATGGCAATGAAGGAGGGCATCTAGAAAAATCTTACATATTGTTGAATATGTGCGACCTGGGAAACCTGATTGATGGAGTCAAGAGAGCCAAGCACGGGGAAGGTCTTTTTGGGACCAAGTAGATTAGGAAATAATATTCTTTACTGCTTTCTAGCTTCGTTTTAGATTTCAATTATAATAAGGCTAATTTCCATTAGTAACTTTCTTATTATTGTCGATCTAGTAAGGATTTGATTCATTTTTGCAATAATGAAATGACACAATTATTGGCATCAATTTTCTCCAAGTCTATGTGTCACTTAGGCCTACCTCAGGTACAATGAGGTCCACCAAATTAGGACGCAAAGTATTACGTGATTTTGCAAAACATATTTAATAGTGCACGCATTCTTTCAATATCCATTACTGACTTGGTTACCTTTTGTTTGCTTTTCTTTCTTTTGATTATTCCCACTCCCCAAGGTTGGTTCAAGCATACTGGAATCATCCACATATCACACTAGATCCAGAGGTCCTTCACATCCTCCTCCACCAAGTGATCCTAAAGGCATAAGCAAAGGGAAAGGAAAAATGGATGATTTAAGCAATATCAGAAAAGACAACGCTACTATGGTAGGAAACGTTGAAACTTTAGATGGTCGAAGTACTCCGGCACATAATGAACTGGTCATATGCCTGGAATAGAAAATCCCGGAGCTACAAGGAGAACTTGAGTAGGTCCAAAACTTGGAAAACCTTTCTCTCACCTCAAACGTCAAATCCAAATATAAAACCTAGCACCACCCAAAAACACACAGAACCAAAATCCACCACCAAATCCTTCTGCACCACATTAATTCCCTACACCACCTCAGAACCATAACCCTCAATCGGTACCTACTCCTCAACAACACCATCATCATCCAACTCAATACCCACAGACCTCCATTTATCACACTCATCAAAATGCACCACAACCTACTTCTGATACTTAAAACTGAACCAATGACCACCTTGATAGGTTACACGTATCTTGCTTTATGTTTTGATGATATAACAAACTTACTATCAAGAACCAGATAAGGAACATGTTACACCTTCTTAAGATCTTAAGATCGAAAGGTTCCAGTTTAGGATATATCTCAAATCTTCAGATTCGAAGGAATAGATGAGGGAATAGGCCCTACCAGCTCCCAAGGTGACTGTACGAAGTCGACTCTCCAGCTAGAAAAGTTGCTGCCTACGCACATTACAGTACAGGAACAGTGCATCAATCTACTTTTTGTGGAAGAATTTTTACCTACCTTGCTTACATAATTGTATGTGATGTCACACATGTATTATTAACATCAAGGAAGGTAAAACACATTCACTTGAGCACTTAGAAAATTCACAAAAGCTCTCTGATGTGCTGATCACCTAGCAAGCAATTCTCAAGTGCATCAAGAACAAAGAACAAAGAAACTACGGACCAGTTCCCTCATCAAGTTATTGTTTGTCCTTAGTTGAGTTGTAACTTTGTAATAGTTCTTCAAGTGTTATTCCTACCTAGCTTGTTTAGAAGTATTATGTAGGAAACCCTTTGTAAATCTTAAACCTTCGTGTTTGAGACTTGGCTAGAGTTAGGAGAGTTGTAAAGCCTTTGTAATAGAGTTATTACAAAATGGCTTGTAATAGAGTATTACAAGTTAGTAAGAGATTAAGAGGTTAATTCCTAGATTACATAGGTTGTAATATAAAAGTTGCTCAGTAGTAAAGTTGAAATCCTATAAGGGTAGGTCGTGGTTTTTAATCCTGTTGAGCTGGGAGTTTTCCACGTAAAATTACTCTTGTCATCTACTTACTGCAGTGTGTGTATATTATAGTAGATTGATAGAGAACCTGGTTCTCTATATAGTTTGGTGGACCTTTATATTTTATCAATTGGCATTAGAGCGGGTTCTTTCTATCAGGTTAACACCTAGAAAGGATCCTGATGGCTGCTCCTCCAAACTTTGAAGATGGTCAGTCTACTTACAGACCTCCGGGGTTTAACGATTAGTATTATGTATGGTGGAAAGCTAGGATACATGACTTCATTATGGCTGAGGATTTTAAGCTATGGGATGTCATATGTGATGGACCTTTTGTCCCTACCAAGAACCTTGGTAACCCAGCTGTAGCAATTCCCAAGACAAGGAAGGAATTCAATGATGCTGATCGAAAAGCAGTAGAAAAGAATTTTTGTGCAAAGAAAATTCTTGTTTGTGGCATTGGTCCATATGAATACAACAAGATATCAGCACGTTAGTGAGGTTGTAATATAAAAGTTGCTCAGTAGTGAAGTTGAAATCCTAAAAGGGTTGGTCGTGGTTATAATCCCATTGAGCTGGAAATTTTCCACGTAAATTCCTCTTGTCATCTACTTACTGTAGTGTGCGTGTGTTGTAGAACTGATAGAGAACTTGGTTCTCTATAGAGTTTGATGGATCCTTACATTCTATCATACCCATATGCCCAGATTCCCGGTGTTCATCAAAGCAATACCATATATGTGGAAACTTTACCCCATACCCCGCAAAAAATCCTATATATATCTCGGAATCAACTGAGAAGGACCTGCTTATCAAGAACATGGCGGAAGAACTCTAGAAGCTCGTTGGAAGAGTTCAGAGTGTCGAAGATGGTAAAGGCATTGAAGGTTTGAACTATGAAGACTTGTGCATTCAGCCAGATGTAGAACTTCTAGAGGGTTACAAACCTCCCAAGTTTGAAATGTTCGATGGAACTAGTAATCTGAATATACATCTAAGGACATTTTGTGAAAAACTTGTAGGAGTTGGAAAAGATGAACGAATCCATATGAAATTGTTCATTAGAAGCCTCTCAGGACATACTTTGTCTTAGTACATTACTCAAAACCCAAAGAAGTGGGTTAATTGGGTGAGCATGGCGTCAGATTTCATTGACAAATTCAGGTTCAACACAGAAAATGCACCAGACATTTTCTACATTCAGAATCTCAAGAAAAAACAAATAAAAACTTTCTGCGAGTATGCTAATCGATAGAGATCTGAAGTTGCAAAGTTAAGGCCAGCGCTCGAAGAAGAACAAATGAATTAAGTTCTTCATTAGAGTTCAAGACTCGCAGTACTATGAAAGGCTAATGGTTATGGAAAATTATAAATTCTCTGACATCCTCAAGCTGGGAGAAATAATAGAAGAAGGGATTAAAAGTGGAATGGTGATGAGTTTCGTAGTACTACAGGCCACGAATAAATCTTTGTAGTCAGGAGGTATCTCTAAGAATAAAGAAGTAGGTGTTGTGATGGTAGCTCAGGGTCCAAATTCTCCTCTCAAATACCAAAAACCTCCATCCACATACCAGGCTTCACCCCCCAGATACCAACAACCTGCTACCACCTACTATGGCTATAACACCCGACCCCCACATTATCGTTCACCACAACCTGCCTGTTAATATTACGAAAATCCAAGACCAAACTTCGACCGTAGACCACCCAGACAATACACTCTGATTACTGAATCCATAAACCAACTGTATGAGAGACTGAAGGTTTCTAGTTATGTCACTCATATTCTTGCCGTTGCTATGGAAAAATCTTCTTAGCGGATTAATCCAAATAAGGTATGTGCCTACCACTCATGCATAAAGGGTTGTACCATTTATGAGTATGGAATACTAAATGACAATATCCACACATTAATCGACACTAAGGTCATACAGGCAAAGGAGGTTGCGCCCAATGTTCGTAGCAATCCTCTCCTGGACCAGAGAGGTGAAGGAGTGAATGTGATAGAGACCGAAGAGGAATGGGATCCGGAGGGGTCAATTGGACTCATTCGGAAGGGGGGGGGGGTGATCCTAAAACTTCTCCAGCCACCCTCACACCCATTATGGTACAAACCCAATCACCGCTTGAAGTCGAGGTAACCGCACCAACACCATTTGAAGTTAAGGTAACCACACCCTTTACTATGATGGTAGCACCCACTCAATCTTACAAGTCTGGTACTATACCATGGGATTATATTGCGAAAGCAAGGAGGAAAAGAAAAGTGAAAATGGAGGAAATAGGTGCAACACAAGGCATGACTAGGACCGACAGAAACAAAAAGCTGCATCTAAGCTGCCTGTCATTGAGTCTGGCCCTGACGCCCTTTGGAGAAAAGTGTAAGCAAGAGAACACTCTATGGTGGACCATTTGAAAAAAACTCCCACTCAGATATCCATCTTGTCACTATTGTAAAAATCCAAAAACGCACAGGAATTACTTGATGAAAGTGATGAGTGAAGCTTATGTACCCACCAATATCACTAGTGGGGAAATGACCAACATGGTCGGGCGGGTATTGGAAAGTCACAAAATCACCTTTCATGAAAATGAGCTACCACCAGAAGAACTAAGCCACAACAAGGCACTACATATCACAGTACAATTTGAGGACAAGTTCATCGCCAGGGTCTTGATAGATGTGGGTTCAAGTCTCAATGTCCACTAACTACTCTGAAGAGGTTGGGTAAAGTCCTGCACGAGATACGAGTAGAAAGTATGAATGTGAAGTCATTTGATGGATCTCAAAGAGCCATAATCGGAGAAAACAACCTCAGCCTACAGATGGGCCCAACCTGGTTTGATGTTGAGTTTCAAGAGCTAGATATATCTGCTACCTACAATCTATTATTGGGAAAACCCTAGATACATGCTGCTGGGGAAGTGGCCTCTACTCTGCATCAGGCTGTGAAGTTGAATGCAACAATTAGGAGGTGATCATCCCTGGAGATGGGAGTAATACTATCTATACCAATCTTACTGTTCCAGTCATTGAGAATAGGAAGAATCTGGGTGGAGAAACATACAATCATATTAGCGTATCAACACAATTGAAAAGGAAAAATGGTGGAGAAATAAGATAGCATATTGTTATGGACAAGGTATGAACCTGGCAAAGTTCTCCATAAAAACCTCCAAAGAATCACCAAACCAGTACAGCCAAAGCGTCATGGTACAACTTTTGGGCTTGGGTAATAATATACTTGGCATGAATACCAAAATTGGTCGCCGCCATGGCGTGGTCCTTATTATCAGGGGTCTGAGGAAGACGAAGCCTTAGCTAGCATGAGGAAGCTATTTTTGGATGATGAAGACATGGATTGCAGTGTGATAGTTGAGGAGAAGGAGGAAGACCTTACCATTCAAATCATGATAAAGGAGTTGTTCTCAAGAATTGGACTGCTATGCCATCCCGGGCCCGTCGAGTTCCTGGGTAGCCTCGCAATTAGCATCACTTATTTTTAAAGCTATTTTTTGGGCATCTAAGACATTTTCAGTATTTTGTTTTGAACGTATTTGGTTATAAAATAATTGCTCGAGTCATCGAGCCATACTTGTTGATGTTTTCAAGATTTTATTAATGCACTGCTATTTTTTGGTATTTATTATTATTCTTTACATTTTGCTCTATATAGAATTATTATTACCTATCCTGGTAAAGCTACAACTATGACATGTAATGAGATAGTGCAACATAAGGATAGTGATTCGGAGGATCTGGAAGATGATATAATACATGAGGAAATCGTTAGAGAAGAGGAAAAATTTGAAAACAAGACTAAGTCTAATTTGGACTAGACGGAAATAGTCAAGTTAGGGGGTTCCAAAATGGTCAAGGAAACACGCATAAGCATTCACCTGTCACCCTCAGAAAAGGAAGAGTATGTCTGGTTCCTAAAAGAGTATGAAGATATCTTGCATGGTCCTATGATGATATGACTGGTTTAAGCACATCCGTAGTGACTCACAAGCTACCTACCAATCCTATGTGTCCACCGATAAAATAGAATCTCTAAAATTTCAAGCCATATATGAGTCTGAAGATAAAAGAGTAAGTCACAAAGCAAATCAAATTAGGGGTTCTTAGAGTGGTTGAATATACGACTTGGTTGGCCAACATCGTGTCGGTTCCGAAGAAAGATGGGAAAGTTAGAGTGTGTGTTGATTACTAAGATTTCAATAGGACGAGTCCTACAGATAATATATACACATACTGATCGATAAATATGCCAAGCATGAACTCCAGTCCTTTGTGGATTGCTTTGCGGGGTATCATCAGATCTGGATTGATGAAAAGGATGCCGAAAAGACAACCTTTATCATACCATGGGGGATGTACTGCTATAAAATGATATTTTTTGGATTGAAGAATGCTGGAGCCACTTACATGAGAGCCATGACAACTATTTTCCACGACATGATACATAAGGAAATAGAGTTTTACGTGGATGACGTCATCATCAAATCCAAAAGAAGCATAAATCATATAGCAAAGTTGAGGAAATTCTTCGATCGATGATAGAATATTTAATTCCACCAAACTATATAATACAAGTTCCTATATAGGTTTCCACAAATAAAGCTAATGCAACAGTAAGTAATTGGAACACAGAGCTTTTGCGTGGAAAAATCCATGCTTAAGGGGATAAAAAACTACGAACGACACTGGTAGGATTTCAACTTCACTATGAGCAAACTTTAGATTACAACCTATGCAATTTTGAATTAAATTCTTAATCCCTCACTAACTTGTAATACACCTATTACAAGACACTTTGCGATAAAACCAATTATCAAGTGCAGTAACATACTTGCTATGAGGGTTATAAGGAGTTCTCTCCCTTTGAAACCCTATTTCTTGCCTATTTCCACCATTGTTGACGTATATGGCAGTAATAGCATCCGAGGACCAGGTCCTCTTGAGAGACTTCTCAAGATTATTTTTTACTCTTTCCAATTCTGCTTGAAGTCGTCTATTTTTCTCAAGTTCAACATATAAACTAGTTTTTACAGCGTTTAACTCATTGTCAAGCTTAATATGTCCCTCATTAGCAACTTCTTTTCCTTTCTTAGAATTTTCAAGCCTACATTTTACTTTGAGTTCCTCTATTATTTCCTTCAAGTCTATTATGACAACTAAGAGTTCATCTCTTTCTTACTCTATGGCATCAACTTTCTCCACTAAGTCATTCTTTTCTTTACTGAAATTTTTGATGGTTTCTTTTAGGTCAACAACTACTACCATTAAATCGCCTCTTTCATGTTCTACACAAGCAATTTTCTCAGTTAGAACCTGCTATTCGTTTTCTGATTGCCTATGGTTTCCTTCAAATTAACCACACAAACTACCAAGTCATCTCTAGTTTGTTCAGCATCTTCTAACTCTATGGTTAAGGCATCCTTATCATCTGCAAGACTATGACATGTATCAATTAACACATTTTCTAATGAAATTAGTTTCTTAGGAGAGGAGGATTTTTAGATTTTTGTAAACATCCCTAAAATTTACCTCATCATTGTCTGACAGAGCCATCAAAGCAAATATTGAATCATATTCATTAGCTTCACTTTCAACCGCCATCATTGAACTATCAACGACATCATTTTCTTTTTCAGACTCACTGAAGGAATCTTCCCATGCTTTACTACATTGTCAGCAGCGTTCTTTCTTTTGAAGCATTTGTCAGGAACCGGGTTCCTCTTGGGTGCTTTATCAAAGTTGTGCTTGAAATTTCTTGCTTCAGAAGAGGGAAATTCTTAATGAAATGCCCTGGATTTCCACATTTATGACAGAGGTCATAATTTTCTGGTGTGCGAACTACCTATCTTTGGTATTCCTCCATTCCTTTGGACCATTTTCTAAAACCTTCTGGTTAAGTAAGCCATGTCACCGTCCTCCTCACTTGAGTCATTGCTTTCAGCCTTGAGTACTGGGTTGTTTTCCTTTTTTGGTTATCTTCTTTTTTCACTGTCTTTCTTATTCTTCATTTAGTAGGTTTTCAAATTTTCAACTAGCTCATCTATGGTCAGTGCCTGCAAATCCTTTGCTTCAGTAATGGCATTCACTTTACTCTCCCAAGAGCTAGGCAGGACAGTAAGAATCTTCCTAACTAGCTTGTTCCTTGGAATGATTTCACCAAGCGAGTGTAACTCATTTATGATGGAAGTGAATCGAGTGTGCTTATCTTGAATGGATTCATTATCCTTCATTCTAAAGAGTTCATACTCAGTGGTGAGCACATCAATCTTAAACTACTTTACTTGGTTCCTTCGTTTTCCATTTGTAAAGCTTTCTGTATCTCTTTGGCAGATTGATAGGCTGATATCCTGTTGTATTAATCAATTCTTATGCCACACACCAAAATTTTCTTGGCACGAAAGTTTTTCTCGATAGCTTTCCTATCTGCATCATTGTATTCTGGGACATAAGGTCCATTAAAAATACAATCCCATAACTCGAAATCTTCTGCCATGATAAAGTTATGCATTCTAGTCTTCCACCACCCATAGTTTTGGCCATTGAACCTGGGTGGTCTGTAAGTAGATTGACCTTCTTTGAAATTTGGTGGAGTAGTCATGAGGATTCTTTCTAGGTGTTAACCTTGTATAAAAGAACCCGCTCTGAACCAATTGATAGGATATATTAGTCCTCTTAACTATATAGATACCGGGTCCCATATAGGTTTCCACAGATAAAGCTAATGAAACAGTAAGTAAATGGAACTTAGAACTTTTACGTGGAAAAAATCTCTGCTCAAAGGGATAAAAAAACACAACCTACACTGATATAATTTCAACTTCACTATGAGCAAACTTTATATTACAACCTATGAAATCTAGGAATTAAACTTTTAATCCCTCACTAACTTATACTATACCTATTACAAGTCACTTTTCAGTACACCTATTACAAAGACTTCAACTCATGACTAACTCTAGTCACAACACAAACACTGAATGTTTATGGTTTACAAGGGGTTCCTAATTAAAGATTCTAGATAAGCAAAGTAGGAATTACAATGAAGAGCAATTACAAAGTTACAACTCAACTAAGGACATACAAGAGGCTTGATGGAGGAATTGGTCGTAGTAGTGTTGTAATTTGTTCTTGATGCACTTGAGAATTGAATACTTGATTGTTATATGCTTGAAGTGCTTGAATGAATTCTCAAGTGTTCAAGTGATGTTTTGTTATTACAACTTGGATGACATCACTTTAATGATGTACTCATTTGGTTGGTCAATGGGGAGTGAGTGTTGTATAGTGTTGCACTATTTGTGTGTACAGTGAAGGCAATCACTTTCCAATTGTAGACAGTTGACTTCGTATTCCTGTCAGGGAAATCCAAGGGGATCAGGTCCTTGTGTTGATTCTTTATCTTCTGAAGTCGTATCAACTCACATTATCTTGAGTCCATTGATTAAGTTGTGTACCAAGTATGTCAGGTTCCTTATCTAGTTCTTTGAGGGTAAGTTTGTATATCATCAAAACATAAAGCTAAGGTACTATAAACCCATCAATCAGCTTTGAAGGTACAACCTAAAACTAATCATGCAAAGTGTGCATTTGGAGTCCCTTCTGGAAAATTGCTAGGATTCATCGTCAATCGCCGAGGGACCCGTCAAAGGTCAAAGCTATCCAGGACTTTCCACTTCCGAAGAATAAGAACGATGTGATGAGCTTTTTAGGGCATCTGAACTACAACAACCGTCTCATAGAACAATCAATCGTGATCTGTCAGTTGATATTCAAAATGCTGAGGAAAGATGCCGCAACAAGCTAAACTGAAGAATGCCAGAAAGCCTTCCACAAAATCAAGGAGTATTTATCTAAACCACATGTTCTGGTCTCACTTGAACTAGGAAGACCTTTGCTGCTTTATTTTTCCGTACTAGATGGGGCTTTCGGTTATGTTCTGGGATAACATGATGAGACTGAAAGAAAGGAGCAGGAAATATGTTATCTGAATAAGAAATCCACACCTTATGAAGCTCGGTACTCTTTGCTGGAGCGCACCTGCTACGCTTTTACATGGATAGCTCAAAAGTTGAGGAATTATTTCTATGCATACACCACATATCTCATATCAAGGATGCACCTGCTAAAATACATCTTCCAGAAACCCATGTCTACCGGGAAAGTTAGCAAAATGGCATATATTGTTGAGTGAGTTCGACATCATCTATGTAACTCAAAAGGTGGTCAAAGGGAAAATATTGGCAGATCATTTAGCAGAAAATACTATAGACGGAGAATACGAACCATTGAAAATGTATTTTCCCGATGATGAGGTATCATTTGTATGAGAAGATATCACCGAGGCCTATGATAGTTGGAGAAAGTTCTTTGACAGAGCTGCAAACTTCAAATGAGTGTCCATTGGAGCTGTCTTAGTATCAGAAATCGGTCAACACTATCCGGTATCTGCATAACTCAAGTTTCCATGCACCAACAATATGGCAGAATATGAGGCTTGCATCTTGGGACTTAGATAGGTCATTCACATGAATTTTCTGGAGTTGTTGGTGATTGGAGATTCCGATCTTTTGGTACATCAGGTTATAAGAGAATGGTCTACAAAGAACACCAAGATATTACCATATTTGTACTGTGTTCAAAAGCTAATCAAGAGGTTCACGAAGATAGAGTTCAAACATAATCCAAGGATTCAGAATGAGTTCGCATTGTGCTCATAATGAAGAAGAAAGTGATGGAAACCCATGGTTCCACGACATCAAGGAATACTTGGAAAAGGGAGGGTATCTGGAGCACGCAACTCACACTCAAAATCGCACACTCTGAAGGCCAGCCAACCATTTCTTTCAAAGAGTAAGAATTTTGTACATAAGGACTCCAGACCTGGGATTATTACAGTGTGTCGATGCCAGGTAAGCATCCGGATTGCTCAAGGAAATACATGCCGGAACCTGCATGGTGAACATAAATGGCTTTGTCTTAGCCAAGAAAATACTAAGAGCAGGATATGTCTGGATGACTACAGAAATAGACTATATCAAGTACGTTCAGAAGTGTCACCAATGTTAGAGACATGTTAATATGATACGAGTACCACCCGATGAACTTAATGCAACAAGTGCACCCGCTTGGGCTATGGATGTCATTGGTCCAATCGAACCCGCTGCTTCAAATAGGCACAGGTTCGTTCTGGTGGCCATAGACTATTTCACAAAAATGGGTCGAGGCCGCATCTTATGAATCTGTAACTAAGAAGGTGCTCACAGACTTCATCCGAGATCGCATTGTTTGTTGGTTACCAGAGTCAATCATCACCGATAATGCCGCCAATCTCAACAGTGATCTAATAAAGTCCATGTGTAAAGCTTTCAAGATTAAGCATAAGAATTCCACCGCATACAAGCCGCAAATGAACGAAGCTATAGAAGCCACCAACAAGAACATCAAGAAGATACTAAGAAAAATGATAGACAATCACAAACAATGGCATGAGAAGCTACCATTTGATTTACTCGGGCATCGTACCATGGTTCACACATCAACTATGGCAACTCACTACCTACTAGTTTATGGAACTGAAGTTATTATTCCTGCCGAAGTAAAAATCCCCTCTCTAAGAATTATAGAAGAAGCTCAGCTGAGCGACATAGAATGGGTACAGAGCCTACATGAGCAGCTAGCCCTCATCGGTGGAAAGAGAATGAATGCGGTATGTCACGGTAAACTCTTCCAAAATAGAATGGAAACAGCTTTCAACATAAAGGTCAGACCGAGGCACTTCACACCGATCAGTTGGTGCTAAAGGGGATCTTCCCACATCAGAATGAAGCCAAGGGGAAGTTCTCACTCAATTGGCAAGGTCCCTACATAGTTCATCGAGTACTAACATAAGGAGCACTCATACTTGCAGAAATGGACAGAGAGATTTAGCCAAAACCTATCAACTTAGAGGCAGTCAAGAGATACTATGTTTAGGATTTTTTACATTTCTTCACTTGATGTAACTGAACTACGCTTGACCTGATTCCCGTTTAAGAGGGGATACATAGGTAGCCTGTGGGTCCGGTCACATCTTAATAAAATCTTCATTTTCCCCATGATCATAAATTGGTGCAAGATCGCAAGTTCAACAAACTTTGTCATACGCAAAACAAACAACCAATTCATCTAAATCATTTGATATCGCGTACTACTACATTTCAAATAACTATATTTTTTTGCATATAGTTTATCAAATGCATGCATATTTTTCGAAAACTTTGTTTCTATGACAGGCAGATGTTGCCTAGGGTAACTGATCGTGGCCCGCACTACTAATTGAGTAGCGAGAGAAGGTCGGAGCAACTTTTACCTGATTTAGGGTCGGGATCGATATCCATAGAGAGCTAGAATTTGGAATCGAGTATCTATCTAGTTTAGGATTGCGTATGTGTTCCAAATTACACTTCTATTCACTTTTGGGTTTTTGTTTACTTCTACTATTATCAAACTACAAATGGCAAACAAAACTAGATTAAGCTAAGAGTTAAAATGCTACAGGTTGTTCAAATAGTTTAAAAGGCACTAGGGTAGTGACTTCCACCTAGTTGGTTAATTGACGGGTACTTAAGTCTAAAGCACATTTGACATATTTGGGGAGTATGATATAACTGTTGCACGACTTTACCCACTCTACAACTCTCAGTGGTTCGAGTGATTTTGCCCGAATTGACTTTCTCAAGACCAATTGGGTATGCATATTTGCACAAGCAACTAGGGTTCAAGTAGGGTATTACTCTCTCGAGGTTTAACCCTTTAATTGGGGCTATAAATCTCTTGAGTATGCCCCATTACTTTGTTGGACCAATTTCGGAGACTTAGGCTCTCTTTCTCAAGAAGAGCTCAAGTCAACTCAACACAAACTAGTGTTTGCAACCACTAATTCAGCAATTAACCATGAAATTAGCCCAAATAACAAACACCCATAGTCAATTTAGCCCTAAAATACAAGACCCATCAATTACCCACACTAGGAAATAGATGAAGAAAATCTCATATTAAATAATTACTAAGATAAACACAAAGATTCAATGATGAAATGTAGATAAAATTGCCCAAAATGGCTACAAATTTTGAAACCATGAGCGCAGCTATGTTCTGATTCTATTTGCTTCACCTAAAAATGGAAAAGAAGTTATTTATACTAAGCTGACAGTTTTGGACAAAAAAATAACCCTGCGAGGTTAGTGCGGACCGCACAAAATGGCCTGCGGTCCGCACTAGGGCTTTGGACTTGACAAAACTGCTTTCTGAACTTGGGTACCGCGGACTGCAGAGATGGACTACGGCCGTGAAGGCTTCTAGTGTGGTCCGCATAAAATGGACCGCAGACCGCATTGGCTTGATACCGAAAAATTGCAACTCTCTGATTCTCCTCATTGCGGACCGTAGTGAATGGACTACGGCCGCGTTGATCATAGTGCGGACCACACAAATTGGTAGTGCAGCCGCTCTGCCTCTTTGTTTGGAAATCATGCTCTCTGAATCTCCCAGTGTGGACTGCACAGAATGTAGTGCGGCCACACTGGCCTTGTTTTTCCTGAGCTTTGTCTTGTCTTAGTACTTGTGCAAGTTTTACTTCTTTTTAGCTGATCTTTAACATCTTGTCACTTTATTGATCAAACCTGCAATCAAGCACAACTTGTGAGCCTTTTGGGACTATTTTTTAAAAATTCCTAATCAAAACATAAGCAAGAAGGAGTATAAACGGTATCAAAATACCTAGTTATCGACTCCCCCAAACTTAAGCTTTTTCTTGTCCTTAAGCAAACAAAATAAGACCCACCCCTTAAGGTAACATCCAAGAAAATTTCAGCTGTCCTAAAGTAACCTCATCTAGCATCAATTGGGACTAACAATTGCCCTCAATACAAATGAATCATTAACAACTTTTACTCTTTGAAACTCCACGGATTAAGTGTGTCACAAAAGCATTGATAATTGACTCAACACATCAACGAACTCTTTTCTATTAATTCGGTCATTGTGGAACCCAAAACCACGCATCCTCAACTCTCCCTAAGCAATCCTCACCTTTAAGATAGTGGCGCTCAGAACGAGTATAATGGAATTTCACTCATCTCTCTCAAGAAAAAAATCACAAGTCCGGCTCTAGGTACCATATGCTTTTCCCTTATGTGAGTATCCACTAATGTAAGCTTCATTCAACTCAAGATCATATAGGGTTTTTGTGGAGACATTGTGAAGGATTTTGGTTTAGAGTAGTAAATGTTTTGATCTAAGTAGGTTCCATCTTCCCTTAAACACTTCTTTTTATTCATTTGGCACACATTCACTTGACTCTTTGAGTCATTTCACTTCTTTCTAAGGGGTTAGAGAGACACAGTGTCACTCTTTATTATGCATTCCAGACCTTTTCTCCTTTTTAAACATTCCACACCTTTCATTCTTTGCTTTTCTTTGAATCCCTTTTTATTTTCTTTTCACATTGAACATTCTTTTTGTCTTTTTGCTTTTCTTTATTTTTCATTGCCTTTCCTTTTCTTCATTTTTGTGCCTTTTTTACCACTTTGTTGCAATCCTCATCTCTCCCCCCAAATATATACTTTTTCCATGTGCTAAAGGAAAGATCAGGTGCCAAGAGAGGGTATCTTTTAGAACGGGTATAGGCTTGTATCATGGTTCTTGAAGAAAAAAGGTCTAAGGCTCAAAAGGGTTGACTAGGGATCTTATCATTAGTAGGTTATGGAAGTGTTCAAGCTATCGTTTGGAGCAAGGAGAGCCTATAGTCATGTCTCAAGTTAAAATTCACTTAGGATTTTGCCTCAACAAACATTTAGGGCATGTTCTAGACCAATGGCTCGGGACATGGACTTGCAATGCGATTACTCACCACACAAGCTATGGGATTGTTAAAGACACAGATTCAGGGGCCCACAATGACCTAGGATAAGATTTGAGCACACAATGGTCCCGAAAAATCACTTGATGATTATCGGTAAACAAAAGAGTCTCAAGGTCACGACTTTCAACATCCTAAACATAACAAATTGTTTTTGACCATTAGATCAAAGGCAAATGTGCTAGGCCCATGTGAAGCTTTACTTGAGGCACCCTTAACTACTAATAACTAAAAAAAAAAAAAACAGACTCAAACCCTTAAGAAGGTATTCACACTATCCATCATTGGGAAGAGCCACCCGGTTCACACAATACTCAAGATTCTTTATCTCTAAATCACATTACATATATTGGACCTACAACCGCATCATCTTTAGTGAATTCATTCTCCATTTCCAGATCAACATCATATAACTCTAATTCATTTCCTCTAAACTGCTCATCATCATCAGCTTCTCCATAATATTCTTCATCGGGTGCTTCATCATCATCATCTAAGTGCACAACATTGTTGAAACTGCCTTAAGAATTAACATCGACCCATCCGTATTCATTCAACAAAATGTCATTCGATGTCCTTCCTAAAGATCCGTACAACTCGTCCCTAACTCGATCAAACCTATTATCTTGGTTCATATTCATAGTTGTTGTATTTCTGTTATGTTCATTTGGATTCATATTTTCTTGCACTGGCAAATTTTCTTGGTTTTAATCCATTTTTAGATAAGGAGGAAGTATCCATTTTGACTTGGTTTGATAAGAAGGAAGTATTGACACTACTAAATTAGATGATTCTCCCTCCTACTAAACCGTATACCATATTTGTTTTAAAAGAAAATATAAATATTGTTTATACACATAAAATACAATGGAAATACAATATGATATAAAAGAACCATGGCATTAAGAAAATCGAAGGGTTATTGCAAACTTGCAAAACAAAAAGCTACAAATCACAAATAAGAAGCTAAGAACGAAAAATTTGCGGAAAGTAGAATGAATATATACAAGTGGAGATTTGAATATACAATAGATGGGATGAATATTCTACAATGTAACATAACTTTATATACAGAACCAAAGTAAAATAAAAGTGCGAGAAATAATAAAAATATATAAAACCAAAGATGAAAAATAAAGAAAGCAAAAAAAGTATCAAATATATATACAGTCATCTGAATAAATCCATGAAATAAACAGCAGGGCATACCCCCTCAAATGAAAGTTGGCATTGTCCCCAAAGCCAACTAAACAAAATATAGCACCAAACAGTGAACGGGAAAAAGGATATAGGGACTCCCTATGGACTGTATGTCTGCATGGGATCCTGAGTGGTCCCTCGGTCCTCACTATGCTCGGGAACCTCAGACTAGATCCCGGTGGGTTGTTGCTCTGTTGTTGGGACCTGGGCCTGAACCTGGACAGGCTCCCGAGGTACATCCTGTGGCTAACTGGAGAAGGCCTCCGATGGGTCTTCCAACTGGATGACTGTATCATCCTCTCTAGGGATCATCCTCCTCCTCTTGGGAGGCCTCTGAGAATTCTCCAGATGGGGATCAACTGCTGGTACTGGGTCCTAGAGCAATAAATCTAAAGGTAGCTGATCTGCCTTCAGTCTGTCAACATCAGCTCTCAGCTTCTTCACGGGCTCTTTGGAGGCCCGTGTCTACCTCAGCTTCTTGTGCTCCCTAGAAAGCTCCTTGAGAGACTTGCAATGTGAATCAACTGCATCAGTAAGCACCTTCTGATTGTTGAGTATTTTCTTTTGGTTGTCAAGTATCTCCTTGAGAGCATCCTCTATCGACTAAGGAACCTGTGGGGGTGGAGGTGCTGACTGAGCCTCTACCGTGGTAGTGTAGATGGACAACTTGGATGACGCAGTTTGCATTCAATTATTGATACTAAGAAGAGCCTGGTTCAGTCGGAGGGCATTGATAGGATGAGCATGGGAAGATGGAATCTTCGGGTCCGCTGAGGTAGATGGACCAGGAGGGATAGCAGTAGATGTAGAGGCAGGCTGAGCAGGAGTCACTACTACAATTGGCTCTTCAGATTGGCCAGTTGGAGAAGTAACTGTACTCTTGAAGTTATTTCTCTTGGGGTTATCATCCCCCTGCACGTTGTACCAAGAAAATGGGGCCTTCGCTTTGACCTTGATGTCGAAGGGCCTCTTTTCCACTTTCAGATCCTGGAAGTACATGGTGAGAAAAATAGGGAACGTGTAGTTTTGTTCATGCTCAGCACTCACAATAAAGATTATTCTCGACATCACATTCCTCACATTGATTGGGTACCCCACCATAATCGAAGCCACCAAAACAGCCCGGTTAAGAGGTAGGGTGTTGTCATGAGTCATGGGGTCCAAACTGCTACATACAAATGTCTCCCACCCCCGAGCCTCAAAGTTCAAACTGCACCTCAAAATTTTGACGCCCGCAGTCAACCAGTCAGGGGTGGTACCCGGGATTGTCAGGTATTGTTCCAACCATGGACGGACCTCCTCACCCAGTTCCATCTTAGCCATGTATATGGACTCATCCTCCTTATCAAAGCCAAGGTAATCGTTGATCGTCTTCCTATCAAACAACACCTTCAAGTTCCGCACCTTGGTCACCTTTGTACCCTTTTTTATGTGGGCAATGTTGGAGTAGAATTCTTTGACCAAGTGCTCATTGATATCCATACAATCAGACAAAAAATGTCCCTAACCAATTCTTTCCCTAAACTGCCTCCTCACATTGGGGTTGTGAGGTAGCAAGTCTCTATCTACGAAGTTCCTCTCCGGGATCAACTTCCTCACCGGTCACCATTCCCGAAATTTGTGGTATGCTACTTCACTAACAAACTGGTCTTGCCACAGCTCCGACTTCCTAATTCGGGAAATACCCCACCACTTGTGGTTCACCTCCTTCTCCTACTTCTTCTTTTGCCCTACTTCCTCCTCATCACCTACTGCACCCTCCCCTGATAATGAAGTTGTGGGAGAGGTGGAGTATTCTCCACTACCATCACCTGAGCCCTCAGACGACCCAGAAGAAATATTTACAGATGCTTGGGCAGTGGGGGATGCTGGAGGTGTATCTCTCAGTCTATGCCTCTCCGGACAGTCAGGGATATGATTTGGTACTGAATTTGAAGAAATCTCCCATGATGACTCGTACTCACTCCCCAATATGTCAATGGCTCTGTCAGCTGCTCTTATCAGTTTTCTTGTGTTCTTTATATTTTGACTCACTTAGGGAGTGAGTTTAATCATCTTCTATTTTCCTCCCCAAGAAAATTCTTCTCTGCCCGGTTGTTTAGATCCTTTGCCACGTTGTTTCACCATTGTCTGCAAACACAATTCAAATGACTTTGTTATTATCAGTTGCAGCAGGCAAGAAAAAGAATTGCAGACAGAAGAAAAATGTTACAGACATGTTCAGAAGGCACCCAGTGGACCGCACAAAATGGCCATACGGTCTGCATATGGGTGGGGTTTAGACTACCCACCCTCTATATCTATGTAGTTCGGACCGCGCAAAACATAGTGCGGCCGCATAAGGGGCAATGCGGTTTGCACAAAATGTAATGCGGCCGCATTCCATGAGACTCAGCTTTCAGGCAAATAAGTAGTACGGTCCACACAAAATGGTACTACGGACCGCACAGGGGCACCGTAGACCGCACAAAAACGACCGCGATCTGCACTGAGTGCCCAGTTGTGGCTATTGTATTGATTTTAAGAATTAGGGTTCCAAATTTTTTTGATTTTTAGCTTAATTAACACCCAAGTAATGTCCATACATGCTTTCCTATTGTATTGAACTGCCAAAGTCGACATTAATTAGAAATTTAATTTTAGCTACCTGAACCGAACTAATTGAAAAAGCTACGGGAGGAACAAAATAAAGAAAAGAAAAACAAAAATAAAAGAGGGGAATAACAAATGTAAAGCAATTAAAAAGAAATTAAGGTACCAGAAAAGAGATGAGACAAAGATTCACAAGGCAAAACAATGAATTACGAGCAAAGGACGTGATGAATAGTGATTTAATATTTCAGAGAGTCAAGAGTTCTAAAAGTTTGAACAGGAGGGCCTCAGGCCCTATTTATAGAAAAGGACCTGGGGCCCAATCTTACCAACCAGTGCGGACAGCACAAAATCGACCGCGGTCCGCCCAACACAGATTTTTCCAAGTTTGACCAAGTAGCCCACTACGGTCTGCACAAAATGGACTGCGGCCGCAGTGGCAAACTTCAGAGAGGTGGTCATCCACCCTTCACCTGTGCGGTCCGCACTAAATATAGTGCGGTCGCACTATCAACTTCAGAGACCTGCCACTTTTTTCCTCTATGTCTTGTACTGCATCAACACAACCCTATAACATCGTACAACTAGTTAGCCCAAAAATCAATCCTACACTACAATGAAAATCAAATGAAAACAAGAAGAAAAACACATGGGTTCCCTCCTAAGAAGTGCCTGATTTAACGTCACGGCACGACGCAAGTTACCATCACATCATTTGAAATGAAAGAGTGCCACCACGTGGCTGTCATCAAACTTTCCAAGATAATGCTTGACCCGGTACCCATTAACTATGAAAACTTCACCACTTTTGTTCTTTAAATCAAGAGCACCAAACGGGGTCAAACACACTACTTCAAACGGTCCACTCCATTTTGACTTGAGCTTTCCCGGGAACAACCTTAATCTAGAGTTGAATAAGAGCACCAAATCCCCCACTTTGAACTCCTTTCCCCGATTATAATTGTCGTGAATGTATTTCATTTTATCCTTATATAGGGACGAACTAGAGTAGGCATGGAATCTAAATTCGTCAAGTTCGTTGATTTGCTCCACTCGAAGATTAGCAGCTACATCTCAATCAAGATTCAACTTCTTGAAGGCCTACATAGCCTTGGGCTCTAACTCCACTGGTAAATGACAAGCTTTTCCAAACACCAACCGGTATAGTTACATGCCAATTGGAGTCTTGTAAGCCATTCGGTAAGCCCATAGAGCATCGTCCAACCTTTTAGACCAATCGGTCCTATTGGCATTTACGGTTTTTGACAAAATGCTCTTGATCTCCCTATTGGACACTTCAACCTGGCCACTTGCTTTAGGATGATAAGGCGTAGACACTTTATGGTTGACACCATACTTGGATAGCAAGACATCAAAAGCTCTATTGCAAAGATGCGATCCTCCATCTCTAATAATTGCATGAGGAGTGCCAAACCTTGTGAAAATGCTCTTCTTTATAAATGCAACCACACTCTTAGATTCATTGTTGGGCAAAGCCAGGACCTCGACCCATTTTGAGACATAATCCACCACCACAAGAATATATGTGTTCCCAAATGAGCTAACAAAAGAGACCATAAAATCAATGCCCCATACATAAAAAATATCAACCTCAAGGATGGTATTGAGAGGCATCTCATCTTTCTTCGAAATTCCACCCGCTATTTGACATTGGTCCCATCCTTTTACAAGCTCACTTGCATATTTGAACAAGGTTGGCCAATAAAAACCACAACTCAAAACTTTTGAAGTTGTCCTCGCCCCTCCATGATGGCCACCATAGGGGGGAGGAATGACAAGCCTCCAAGATACTCAATTGCTCTTCCTCCCGGACAAACCTTCGAATCACAACATATGTGCAAATCTTGAACAAAAATGGCTCATCCCAATATAAATCCAAACTATCCCATTTGAGCTTCTTCCTTTGGTTAGAAGAGAGCTCACACGGGACAATACCGGTTACATGGTAATTAGCAACATCCGCAAACCATGACATATCACTCATTGACACAGAAAGTAGTTGCTCATCGGGAAATGCATCATTGATCTCTAGGACTTCACATGGCCTTCCTTCCTCCTCCAAGCGGGACAAGTGGTCCGCCACTTGGTTTTCACTACCCTTCCATTCCACAATTTCTAAATCAAACTCTTGAAGTGATAATATCCATCACATCAACCTTTTCTTGGAGTCTTTCTTTGTCATCAAGTACCTAAGGGTTGCATGATCGGTGTACACTATGACCTTGGTCCCCATAAGATATGGACAAAACTTTTCCATTGCAAACACTATGGCCAACAACTCTTTCTCGGTAACCGTGTAGTTCCTTTGAGCCTCATTCATTGTCTTGCTTGCATAGTACACCGGATGAAATATTTTATTAACTTTTTGACCGAAAACTACCCCAACCACAACATCACTCGCGTCGTACATAAGCTTGAAAGGCAAGCTCCAATTCGGTGCGGTAATGATCAGGGTAGTGGTCAACTTAAGCTTGAGAAGATCAAATGCTTGCATACATCCCTCATCAAACACAAACTTGGCATCCTTTTCTAGTAGCTTGCACAAGGGGTTTAACACCTTCGAAAATCCTTTTATAAACCTCCGGTAAAACCCCGCGTGCCAAAGAAAACTCTTCACCCCCTTGACATAAGTGGGGGGAGGAAGCCTTGAAATCAACTCTATCTTAGATTTGTCAACTTCAATCCCATACTTTGAAATTTTATGACCCAACACTATGCCCTCCTTAACCATGAAATGGCATTTTTCCCAATTGAGTACGAGATTCGTGTCTTCACAACGGGCCAACACTCTATCCAGATTTCCCAAACACTTTTCAAATGAATCACCCACCACACTAAAATCGTCCACGAACACCTCTAAGATATCTTCCACCATATCGGTGAAAATGGCCATCATACATCGTTGGAATGTTGCCGGGGTATTACACAACCCGAACGAAATCCGAGAGAAAGAAAAGGTGCCATATGGACACGTAAATGTGGTCTTCTCCTGATCCTTTGGAGCGATTAAGATTTGGTTATATCCAGAATATCCATCCAAAAAGAAATAAAAGACACGCCCCACAAGGCGATCAAGCATTTGGTCAAGGAATAGTAAAGGAAAGCGATCCTTGCCGGTCACCTTGTTTAGCTTCCGGTAGTCCATGCATACCCTCTATCCGATAACTGTCCGAGTGGGAATGAGTTCATTGTTATCATTTATCACCACAGTCATACCACCCTTCTTTGGCACATACTGCATTAGAGAAGTCCATGAGCTATCAGAAATAGGGTACACAACCCCGACATCTAACCACTTTATCACTTTTTTCTTCACCACTTCTTGCATTGCTTCGTTCAATCTCCTTTGATGTTCCAAGGAGGGTTTTGCATCATCCTCCAAAATAATCTTGTGTATACAAAATGCGGGGCTTATTCCCCAAATGTTAGCTAGAGTCCATCCAATTACCTTCTTCCGCTTTTTGAGCACTACCAAAATGGTGTCTACCTGCATGTTAGCAAGACAAGAGGAAAAAATAACTGGTAAAGTTGAACTAGGGCCTAAGAATTCATATATGAGGTGTGGAGGCAATGGATTCAACTCTAACACCAGAGGTTCCTCAGTTGAAGGCTTTGTTGGAGGCATTTTTCTATTTTCAAGGTCCAAGGATAGCTTCCTAGGCTTATAAGAATAAGAGCCCATTCCATGTAACACATTCACGTACTCTACTCGACCCTCATCATTGACATCAAGATTTAATAACACGGCCTTAAGAGGGTCTTACACATTAATCATTGCACTTGTATCATCAATTATCACATCCGTGACTAAATCCACAAATGTGCACACTTCGGTACAATTGGGCTGCTTCATTGACTTGCACACTTGAAAGACTACCTTTTCATCACCCACCCGAAAAGTGAGTTCCCCAGCTTCCACATCAACTAGAGCCTTCCCCGTAGAAATTAAAGGTGTCCCCAATATGATCGGGACTTCATAGTCCACCTCGTAATCCAATATCACAAATTAGCTAGCAAGAAAAATTTGTCCACCCAGACAAGCACATCATCAACAATACCCAAAGGTCGCTTCATTGATCTATCCACCATTTTCAATCTCATGGAAGTTGGTCTCAGTAGCTCAATACCCAAAGTCTTGGTAGGGCATCAAGTTAATTTTTGCCCCTAAATCACATAAAGCTTTAGCAAAATCCGCAATACCAATATGGCAAGGGATGGTGAAAGCACCGGGATCCTCCAACTTTGGAGGCATTGAATGTACTGTAGCTCTAACTTGGTGTGTCATCTTGATAGTCACAGTCCATGGATCTTTTCTTTGTCACCAAATCTTTCATGAATTTGGCAGAGCCAGGCATTTGCTCCAAAGCCTCCACTAAAGGCACATTGATGGATAAGCTCTTCATCATGTCAATGAACTTTTTGAACTGATTCTCACTTTTTTGCTTGGCTAGACTTTGAGGATAATGTGGAGGTGGTCTAGGCAAGGGTGCCTTGGCTTTTTGCACAACCGGCTCTGACATGTCAATTACGTGTTCCCTAGACGGGTTCATGTCATTTTGCATTTCTACCTTGGCATCTTGAATATCAATCCTCACTTATTCATTCACATTTTTATCAACCACATTCTCAACCACCAAAGGTACTTCATCTTCTTGCAACTCAACTTCATCACCCAAAACTTGCTTTTGTTAGAGGGCATTCACATCACCGTATCGTCCACTCCTAGTGGTCAGTGCCATAACATGATTGTTCCCGCCCTTTGAGTTCACTACCATATCACTTGGTAGAGCACCCTTAGGGCGTGTATTCAAGGACTAAGAGATTTGACCTAGTTGTACCTCCAAATTTCGATTGGAAGTATTGTGAGAAGACAATTGAGCATCCGAATCCGCATTGTTCTTCATCATTTGTTCGAACATTATTTCAATTCCACCCATATCATTGCTAGAAGAACTAGGACCCTGAGATGGAAAAGGTGGTGGATTGCTGAGTTGTTGGTACATTGGGGGCCTTTGAAAACATTGCCCCTGATTTCCCTGGTTGTTGTTCCATCCACCCTTGTTGTTGTTGTTTCCCCAGTTTCCTTGATTTTTCCGATTGTTGTTTTGATTTCCCCAATTCGAGTTTTGATTATTGTTTCCCCAATTGTTGTTCCCTTGTTGGTGATTGTTCCAATTATTGTTTCCTTGTTGTTGATTGCCCCAATTCTTGTTGCCTTGTTGTTGATTGCCCCAATTCTTGTTGCCTTGTTGTTGATTGCCCCAATTCTTGTTGCCTTGTTGTTGATTTCCCCAATTACCTTGGGATTGCCATTGTTGCTATTGGTTGGAAGAATTTCCTCTTTGGCCTTGATAATTTTTCCCTTATTGTACCTGTCACGACCCAAACTGGAGGGCCATGACTAGCACCCGACCATACTTGTCGAGCATNAGTACCTGCAGCACGACATGCAGCGTCCACAAATAAAAGGACGTCAGTACGAATAAAGTACTGGGTATGTAAGGCAATGAACCATAAATACGAACAATAATGTAAGCAGGGATAGAGAATATACAACCTTTAACATCTGAGTACCTCTGAGGAATACTGACAAGAAATGCATAATACATATGTATAAATACATAAACTTTTAAAACATACGCCTTTGTGGGAATCATCATCATCATATCATACCCGACCATAATAAGCTCGGTAAAAACGTACCCGGCCATGTGGAGCTCGGTAAAACCCAACTGATCAGTGGTTGCACAATAGGTGCTGTATCCGGCCGACTATAGCGCGGCTCGGTAGAGTAAAATAGATATATATATATATATATATCTAATGCATGCTCGACTCATGGAAACATGTTCTAGACCTTTCGGAGTGACGTAAGGTCGATATCTTCTGTACACCTTATTAGGACTAATTCTTCACTATGAACCTTATAGGAATCAGTAAGTACCAACAAGATTGATAATATAAGAATAAGAGAAGAACCATCAACATCAATCGTTCCATAAGAGAGGAAACAATGTAAGTACTGCTAGCCTCTAAAAGTAGAATATCTTTGGATGCTCGTTCATTACATTATGTACAAT
>MU727815.1:12997-30458 GCA_026770625.1 Nicotiana glauca | reverse complement strand
GCCCGTTTAGCCCAGGACCATCTGGGCTTAGGCCCGTCACGGGCTGATTCCACCCAGCAGGCCCACGAAGCCCGGGACCGCCCGAGCCCGGGACCGCCAGGCCCAGGCCTGCCAGGCCCGGCCCGTTTGGCCCATTTAGGCCCGGGACCGCCAAAATGTACAGCCTTAATTCTTGATCTAGATTAAGGGATTTTTGATGTAAAAAAAAAAGGAGAGAGAAGAGGAAAAAGAAAAAAAGGAAATGATGTAATTGAATCCTTTAATTGAAGGCACTAATGATGGGGTGGGAGCCTTTTAAGGAGCAATGTATACAATTTATAAGAAAAACCTTGATACTTATTAAAAACTACAAAACATAAAGAACATAAGTAAATAAGTTCCTACTATAATATAGTAAGGTAAAAATCCCAAAATATGGGTTCTTACATCGGCACGTTATTTTTGGTTTTAATTACTGAAGTATTGATAGGAATCTATTCAGCCGTCTGTTTCAGTAATTGGGCCTCTTAATAATGAGTTTGGTATTTGATAAATCGGATTGGCAAGATATTAAATAATTCGTGAATATTTGTAGAAAAATCTTTAGGAGCGTTTAAAATATTATCGTGATTGCGTAAATATTCGCGTGACATAATTACGATTCTAAAAATAAAACCTGAGTATGTGTTCAATCAACTTTGGCCAAATTTTTCTTAATAAAATAAACAAAGCGTTATTAATTGTGGACACGTTCGCGTGATATGATTTTTGACGCGCCAAACAAATGGGTACACGTACGCGTGACCCGTTTCAAGATAATTTTTTAAATTTAAAAGCGGTAAAAAGACAATTGCACATAGGTCCTAAAATGAGTAATTAGACAATAAATTGCTAAGCGGCCGTGCTAGAACCACGGAACCCGGGAATACCTAGCACCTTCTTCTGGATTAACAGAATTCCTTAATTAGAATTTCTGGTTCGCAGACTTCAAAAGAAAAGTCAAAATTTTCTCGATTTGGGATTTAAAATAAAGAGGTGACTTGGGACACCATAATTTATTCCAAGTGGAGACTCTGAAAAATTAAATAAATAATCTCATTTCGAATAATGTCACTTAAATTGGAAAAACTCCCTTATATCCCTCACGAGATGCAGAAAAGGAGGTGTGACAGCTCTGGGCGAGGGCTGTCACACCAGAGCTGTCACACCTCCTTTTTTACACCACCCGCCGAGGGCGGTATATAAGGGAGTTTTTTCAATTTAAGTGACATCATTCGAATTGGGATTATTTAGTTAATTCTCAGAGTCGCCACTTATGATATTTGATTGGTGTCCCAAGTCACCGGTTTATTTTAAATCCCAAATCGAGAAAATTTTGACTTTTCTTTTGAAGTCTGCGAACCAGAAATTCTAATTAAGGAATTCTGTTAATCCAGAAGAAGGTGCTAGGTATTCCCGGGTTCCGTGGTTCTAGCACGGCCGCTTAGCAATTTATACTTGGCTTAATTGTTTAACTACTCATTTTTAGGACTTATGTGCATTTATCTTTTTACCACTTTTAAATTACTTGAATTATTCGTAATTAAAGAATTGAAATTACGCGTGCGTATACTCTTTTCTTTTGGTGCGTCAAAATCATGTCACGCGAGGGTGTCCACAATTAATAACGCTTTGCTTATTTTAGTAAGAAATGTTTGGTTGAAGTTGCGCGAACGCATCCCTTAAAAAAATAAAAAAAATAAAAAAAGATAAGTTTTTTTTAAAACTCAAAAATAGTTTCCTTCTTTCTGAAGTCTTTCATTTGGAAAAAGAAATAAAAGAAAAATCAAAAGAATAAAAATCCGAAAGACGTTTCTTTTATTTTGAAGTATTTTTCCAAAAAAAAACCCAAAAAAGAAGAATCCAAAAATTAGAGAGAAATATTTTGTTTTTCCTTTTTTGAAAGTATTTCTTTCGTAAATGTCAAAAAAAAAAAAATTTGAAAAAAAATTAAAGTCCAAAAATATTTTGCTTTTCTTTAGAAGTACTTTTTTAAATAAATAAAAAGCTCAGAAAGTCAAAATATTTTCTTAAAAGTCTCTCTTTAGAAAATTAAGAGGCAACATCCAAAATCCAAAAATATTTTTTTTTCTTATTTAGAGAAAGAGAATACCAATGAAAATTCAAACAAAAATATTTTTTTTTACTTCTAAAATTCCCAAAGTTCAAATCAAAAGTAAATGAATTTTTTTTAGAAGTCCTTCTTTCAAAAAAAAAAAAAAAAAAAATCAATCAAAAATATTTTCTTTCATCTTTTAAAGAATTTCTTTCAAAAAAAAATTCCAAAAAAAAGTGAGTTAGTTTATTTACTCTATTCCCAATTTTCCTGAACTACGCAAGATCTGATTCATGCGAAGTCATGATACGTAGGCAATCACCATCGAATTCGATCATAGCCATAAAATTAAGTGAGTAAAAAAAGAAAAAGAAAAACAAATAAAAAAAGAAAAAAAGAGCGACAAACAAAAAGAAAAAAAGAGAGTGCCAAAAAATAAAAGAGTGGCAAAAACAAAACAAAAGTCAAGAGTGGTTAGAGAGTAAAAAATGATGAAGAAAAGATGTGCATATTAAAAAAGAGAGAGGGGTTGTTAAGGCCGGGATGAAACATGCAACCGTTCAAACACATGGTAGAAGCATTAACTGTTAGGTGCATTGCATCCCGACGTGCGATTTCCTATATGTTAAATGTCTCAAAACTAACCAGGTTGTTGCGTGTGCAAAAAGCCAGGTTTTGGTGGTTGGTTTTGTTGGTAGTCTAGCTCCCCTCCTTCACAAAATCCAAACGCACAGATGACCTAAGCAAGCAATCTACTAATCATAGGTCCTGAGGATAACCCGGCATCGGCTATTCTATAGCTAGAATCAGCAGTTGTTGAAGAGAATAAGATATTGCGTCTCCGCATATGGAAAATGTGGGACGCCTGGTCTTATGGTATGGAACCCCCAAGTTCAATTCCCGGGTTCCCTGAGTTGATCCCTAGGTTAGGGGAGGTTACCAATGCCCCTGTGCCCAACCCGCTCATCTCATGCGGACACCCCAATGCCCTCCAATGGTCCTGGCATGCCTTCTGTGGTTCGCCCCCAGGCACCGGTTTCGAGGGCACTGCCTCCAATGTTCATCTTTCAAGGTCCACAACTTCAATAAGATGTAACATATGTGACCCCATGCTCTTTCACTCAACTCCCGCAACATGATCTCTCAGTGGAGCAAGGAAAGGTTGTTAAAGATCCCGAGCAAGAGGAAATTGCTCAGAAGATGAAGAGCCTGGAACAAAGCCTAAAAACATGCAAGGTCTGAATGGCCGAAAGAGTGTCTCATACTCTGACCTCTGTATATTTCCCCATATCCATTTGTCAGTTGGCTTTAAGATGCCAAAATTTGAAAAGTACAACGGGCACGGAGACTCGATTGCTCATCTGAAATGATACTGTAATCAGCTGCGGGGTATTGGTGGAATAGAGGAGCTGCTGATGGCCTATTTTGGGGAAAGCCTCACCGGAATCGCTTCTGAGTGGTATACAGATCAAAAAATTACTCATTGGCACGTGTGGGATGATATGGCTCGAGACTTTGTCCGCCAGTTCCAGTATAATGTGGACATCGCTCGTGACCGGAACACTTTGTCCAATTTGAAAAAGAAAAGTGCGGAAATCTTCCTCGAATATGCTATCGATTGGCGCTATGAGGGTAAAGCCTCTAATGGATGAAGTTGAAATGGTCACGATTTTTCTGCAGGCCCAAGAGGCCGACTAATTCCAGAACATGATGTCTGCTGTGGGTAAGCCATTTGCTGAGATTATTAAAATCAGGGAAATGGTTGAAAAAGGTTTCAAAAATAGGTCGAATCTTGAGTCATGCTGCCTTTAAGGACACATCACAGGCTGCTCAGAATGGTTCGGAGGGTTTAATGAACTACAATGGAAGTGAAGAGGGAGCCATGATGGTTTCAAGATCAAGGGAGGCTCGCAGGTCATTCAGCCAGTCATATGTGCCTCCCATCATCCCACAACACTATTATTCCCTTCAAGATGTTGCTTATGTCGTGGCACCGCCTTCCTATATGGTGATGAGCGCGCAATCTTACACGCAGCCACAACATTATACACAAAACCGAGCTCCACCCCCCAGAAATGACCATCCTTACCAAGCTCCATATAATCCTTAACAAAATGATTCCCAATACAATCCTCGACCAAGAGATCCTTTTAGAAAGAATCAGTTCACCCCTATTGGTGAATCATATTCAAACTTGTCCTAAAAGCGAATCAAGCTAAATCTGTTGCAGCCAGTAGCCCCGAACCGGCTGAACCCCGAGTCCTCCTTGCACCGAGCTGATGATATATGTGAAAACCACTCTGGAGCTGTGGGGCACAGTATAGATAACTATTGGACCCTCAAAAGGGCAGTTGACGATTTGACTGAAGCCGAAAGAATTTTTTTCTGGATGAAGAAGCCCCTGATGTAATGAACAATTTGTTGCCTGCCCACAACATCGGGCCAATAGTCGGAATGATTGGTAAAGATGAGGAATTTGATCCGGCACAAAAGGCCATTAAAGACATTGCCGAGATAGAAGAAAAGAAAATAAATTGTCGCCAAGCTTAAAAGTTTCCCATTAGATGGGATTCTCGGTAGCCAGTCTTGCTATCCTTTCTGCATCCGGATTATCTCAGGGTGTGATCCAGATGTTTTACTTTATTGTCTTACTTTCTGACGTTAACCCTTCTATCTTTTGAAATTCGAAAAAAAATAAAAAAAAATAAAATGAAATTAATAATTTATTGTCCAGGAATGTCTCTTTTCTTAATCTTGCCATTTTTCCTATTCTCTTTTTAGTCCTATTAAATGTAGATTTCAATAACATGACATGCTTGCGGATTTCATACCCAGCTCCTAAAACGCTGTCAGACTTCAAAATAATGAATCAAGAATTAGATCGAAATGAAGATAGGTTTAAGGAAATAAAACAAAGAGTTGGAACAACAGAAGGAAAATTGGTTCCTGATGGGAAAGGTCTATACATTTCAATAAGAGTGCTGCCAAAAGAGAGCGTTGTACTTGGGACACATCGAAGAAATGTCCTTGAAACAATTGTTAATGCAAATGCAGTCAAAGGTACTATGTTGGATCTCTTATACATCATTAATGATCTCCGGTTGGGATGAAGAAGGCTTTCTTTCTTATTATCCAAATATTCAACCCTTTGCATACCCTTTGAGCCGGTTATTCTTCTTTAATTACCCTCTTTGGAACCCAAAAGTGTTACTGAAATGAAAAATGAAAATAAAAATTATGATGAGAAAAAAGAGATGAAAAGAAAGATGCAAAAAAAAAGGAAGAAAAGAAAAAGAAAATGAAATAAAAAATGGGAAAAAAGAGCAGAAAAGGAAAGGAAAAAGAAAGAGAAGAGAAAACAAAGCAAAATAGAAAGAAAAAAAAACAAAAGAAAAACAAAAACAAAATGTTTCCTTGAACTAAGTTCGACTTGATTCAGAAAGGATACGTAGGCAGCCTCTCTCTTGGGTTCAGTCACACCAAAATAAAAATCCAAAGTCCCCCAAAAGTGAAACTGGGGCAGAAGTTATAATGGTTCGTCAATGATCCCACCCAAAACGTTCCGAAGTTGTAATTCAATCCAAATTCTTTTTACCCCAAACCTTGTTTAAGTCTTTCTGATCAATCGACAAAGAGGTTCAAAATGGGATGATGGAGTTATTTGGATCTGATACAACAAAATAAGAGGAATAAAATGATAGAGTCTTATTGGTGAAAACCCACACAGGCACCGTAAGGCGATGGTAAGCAGAGAAAATCAAATGAGAGAGTCTTGTTAGTGAAAACCCACACGGGCACTATAAGGCGATGGTGAGAAGAGATATGAGAGAGGTCAGCTAGTGAAAACCTGCGAAGGGCCCCACTGATCTGTCACGACCCAAACCCGGACCTGGTCATGATGGTGCCTCTCATGGGGACAAGGCCAGTCAACTAAACCCAATTCATCCTTTTAAAATAGTTAAACCAGTTCATAAGCAGTTTAAATATGATTTAATGATAATAATTAGCGGAAGTACAACTTGACACAACCCAAAATGGGGTGTCACAAGTCACGAGCAACTATTAGAATATGACCACATCACAAGGTCTGAAATACATAGAATAGGACAAGGAACGAAAAGGGAAAAAAACGATGCCGTGAAAGCTGGTAGTCACCTCGCTAAACTCCGATAACTCTGCCTTCGATCAGCCAAAACCCACTACCGGGTGAACAAATACCTGCACCTGCATGCGAGGTTCAGGGAGTAAAGTGAGTACTCCAACTCAGTGAGTAATAACGGTAAATAACAATTAAGCAGTAAGAAATCACTTAAAGCAAACCATCATGCTGTATAGGAGCAGTGTAAAACCCTTTGAGAAAAACAGTGAAGCTGTGAAATCTTTAGAAATATCTTAGCTCAGTTTAAAACCTCTTTTGAAAATGACATTTCAGCAGTTATGCAAATGAATGCAAAACAAATGGTGCAGATAAGCACATAAATCTGCCTTTCGGCACGACACTCAGTCATCAGATAATGCCAGGCAATCAGGTAGATATTGCATGAAGTAGCACAGACAACAATTAATGGCAGACAAATGAAATAAAGTAAATACATAAAACAACACTAGTACCGCTGCGGCATGCAGCCCGATCCACATATTGCTGTGGCGTGCAGCCCAATTCATTTATCGTCGACGGCTCTCACTAGGGGTGTGCAGACTCCGAGAGGGGCCCCTTACAGCCCAAGCGCAATATCAAGCTATCTCGTGGCATCAAGTCTAGGCCCTCGGCCTCATATCAAATCAGTATTTCACTGATGCGACATGCAGCCCAATCCAAAGGTATCCTCACAATACAGGACCTCGGTCTTACTCAGTCAAAATCACATCAGCCACTAGGGAAACAGTAAAACATGATGCTCAGCCCAAATATTATTAGAAATATCATTTCAAGTGTTAAAGCAAAATAAACTTAGTTGAGTCTTAAAAATAGTGGAAAATACATGACTGAGTTCAAGTATAAAATCAAAACAGTGAGAAAATATCAACAATAATCCTCGAAGGGTTCAAATAGCTGGCACAAAGCCCAAATACGGCAATCAGCCCAAATTATGACAATAACAAGTAAATTTCAATCAAATACGCAATAACTACATCAACCGGGACGGACCAAGTCACAATCCCCAACGGTGCTCTACCCCATGCTCTCTATCCGACGTGCAAGTCACCTTAATAAAGCACTACGATGTGCAAATACGGGGTTCCAAACCCTCAGAATATCACTTACAATCATTACTCACCTCGAACTGGCGAAATCTCTAGCTCGCGATGTCTTTCCCCTCAAATCGGCCTCCACGCGCGTCAAATCTATCCAAAATCAGAGCGAATACATCACAATACGCTAAGGGAACAAAGCCCATGCGAAAACAATCAATAACAGGCACAAATCTCGAAATTACCAAAACCCGAGCCCCGGGCCCGCTTCTCCAAACTCAGAATTTTTTACATCAATAGATTCCTTATTTCCTCACGAGTTCATACATATCAAAAATACTAAAATTGGAGTCCAAATGACCCCTCAAATCCCCATTTAAAGGCCTCTTAAACTCAAGCCGTAATCCTCCATTTTTGCCCTTTAATTCCTTCAATTACAGCCCTAAATTCATGAGATACAACCATAGAACGGAGTTTTAGTTCCAAAATTCCTTACCTTAATGAATTCTGTTGATTTCTCTCTTCAGAATCGCCCAAAAAGCTCCAAGGTCGAAGGCAACTATGGTGAAATAACCCAAAAATCGCGAAATGAAATAACATATCCCTGCCCAGGCAAAACCGCTTCTGCGGTAAAAATCTCGCTTCTGCGATACCACTTCTGCAGCCAAGGTTTCGCTTCTTCGGAAATTACTAAAACCCCTGGGATCGCTTCTGTGACCAAACTTCTACGGAAACAGCTGCCAAGCCCAAAACTCGCACTTGCGGCTCCCCTTTCGCACCTTCGACTCCGCTTCTACGGCTTCCTCCTCCCTCCTGCGGTCCCAATTTCGCAGAAGCAAAAATACCAGAGCAGCAGCAAATTTTGAATTTCACAAGACCAAAACTTCTCGTTAACCATCCAAAATCACCTCGAGGCCCCCGGGACCTCAACCAAAAGCAACAACAACTCTTATAACATCATTGAAACTTGTTCCAATAATTAAAATGCCTCAAACAACACCAAAACCATCAAATTACATTGAATTCAAGCTTAAGTTACCAAAAACTTTCGAAATAAACTTTCAATCAAAAACCCGACCAAACAACGTTCGGATGACCTGAAATTTTGCACACACATACAACCCAAATTATGATGATAACAATTAAATTTCAGTCAAATACGCAGTAAATTCATCAATCGGGACGGACCAAGTCACAATCCCCAATGGTGCTCTACCCCAGGCTCGCTATCCGGCATGTAAGTCATCTCAATATAGCACTACGATGTGCAAATACGAGGTATCAAACCCTCAGAATATCATTTACAATTATTACTCACCTCGAACCGGCGAAAGCTCTAGCTCGCAACACCTTGCCCATCAAATCGGCCTCCAGGCGTGTCGAATCTATCGAAAATCAGAGCGAATACATCACAATACGCTAAGGGAACACAACCCAAGCGAAAACAATCAATAACGGGCACAAATCCCGAAATTACCAAAACCCGAGCTACGGGCTCACTTCTTGAAATTCAAAAATTTTCACATCAATATATTCTTTATCTCCTCACGAGTTCATACTTATCAAAAATACTAAAATCGAAGTCCAAATGACCCCTCAAATCCCCATTTAAAGGCCTCTTAAACTCAAGCCCTAATCCTCCATTTTTGCCCTTTAATTCCTTCAATTACAGCCCTAAATTCATGAGATACAACCATAGAACGGAGTTTTAGGTCCAAAATTCCTTACCTTAATGAAGTCTCTTGATTTCTCTCTTCAGAATCTCCCAAAAAGCTCCAAGGTCGAAGGCAACAATGGTGAAATAACCCAAAAATCGCGAAATGAATTAACATATCTCTGCCCAGGAAAAACTGCTTGTGCGGTACCACTTCTGCGGCCAAGGTTCCGCTTCTTTGGAAATTACTAAAATCCCAAGGATCGCTTCTACGACCAAAATTTCGCATCTGCGACTTCGCAGATACGGCTCCTCGTCCGCTTCTGCGGAAACAACTGCCAGGCCCAAAACTCGCACTTGTGGCTCCCCTTTCGCACCTGCGACTCCGCTTCTGTGGCTTCATCCTCACTCCTGCGATACTGCTCCTACGGTCCCAATTCCACAGAAGCGAAAATACTAGAGCAGCAGCAAATTTTGAATTTCACAAGACTAAAACTTCCCGTTAATCATCCGAAATCACCAGGAGGCCCCTGGGACCTCAACCAAAAGCACCAACACCTCCTATAACATCATTGAAACTTGTTCCAATCATTAAAACACCTTAAATAACACCAAAACCATCAAGTTACATTGAATTCATGCTTAAGTTTTCAAAAACTTCTGAAATACACTTTCGATCAGAAACCCGACCAAATGACATCCGGATGACCTGAAAATTTGCACACACATCACAGATGACATAACAAAGCTATAGAAACTCTCAAAATTCTATTCCGACCCTCGGATCAAAATTTCACCTATCAACCGGGATTCACCAAAATACTAACTTCGCCAATTCAAGCCTAATTTTACACCAGACCTCCAAAACCAATTCCGATCACGTTCCTAAGTCATAAATCACCCAAGGAAGCTAACCAAATCATAAAAATTTCGACCCGAGCTCATATACAAATAAGTCAACTCTTGGTCAAACCTTTCAAATTCAAAGCTTTCAACTGAGACTGTTCCTTCAAATTCATTTTGATTTTCCTGAAAACCAAAACCAATGATCTACATCAGTCACAATACATTACACGGGGCAAGTCATACCTGAGAACTGGCGATCAAAGTGCAAAAATCTCAAAACGACCGGTCAGGTCATTACATGTCGAAAGAACATCTCACAGCTATCGGCATCGACAAAATCCTAGCAAGGTTTCTCGAATTTTGAAGTGTAAGTTGTGATGAATTTCTGAGAGTCAAACGGTTTAAACAGATCAGGCATCCAGTACAAAAAGCATGCCATGTTCATGGAACTCTGTATGTACTCCAGATAAGTCCTTCTTTCCTCTCCCCGAAAGAGACACCTCTCGTTTAAATTCATTGTCCTGTACATTATTTATATTTCTTTGAATTCCTTTCGGTCTAACTCTATTATATAACTGAGACAAAGAAGGGATAGCAAGACTGATTTACAGGGCTTTCGTTTTACACGAGCCAATATGTAAAAAAGTACCCAGCCTCGTCACAGGCATCAAGCCGACCTCGGCTAGCCATGGCGGCCGATGCTTCGAAATCAAAACTCTTGGAAGGAGAAAATCAAATTAAAGTGCCTTTAAAAGGCAAATAAAGTTGAAAAGGTTGAGTCCCACGTGGCTAACCGTCTCGACAAAGGTTTGAAAAGCCGAGGTGCCCCAAATGCTCTAAAATTGAAGTTGGAAGAAAGAAGCCGGAAAAGAAAGGCCTACAAAGGCAAAATAAAGTTGGAAGAGGTTAAGTCCAACGCGACTAACCGTTGCAGCAAAGTTTGAGGAGCCAAAAGTTCTCCAATGTTTGAAAGAAAAAAATAAAAAAAATAAAAAATAATAAAAAAAGGAAAAAAAAGAGAATCAGAAAGAAAAGGCCTACGAAGGCAAAATAAAGTTGAAAGTTGAGTTCCACTGACCAACCATCATGGAAAAGTCTGGAAAAATCAGAGGTTCTCCAGGGCCTGAAATGAATCGATCCTCAGGGAGCAAATAGTTGCAGTTGAGATCTTCGTCAAAGAAGCTGGGCCGGGATCGAGTGATCAAAACTAATCAAGGCCACAAAACCAACCACCGTCTCAAACTAACAATTGTTCTTCGTTTGAAAAATTGAAACAGGTGCAATCCAAGCAACCGTGCAAGAAGCAGGTGCAACCAAAAAGGAAAAGAAATGCGCAAGTGCTAGAAACAGCTTTGCAGCAAGGAATCAACCCAAAAGGGAAGTTTCATCCAAATTCTTTCCTGCATTTTTACTTAAAAAAAAAGAAATGAAATTTGAAAGAAAAGGGAGAAAATTAGGAGAAAAATCAAAGGAAAATTGGAGGAATCTTTAGGAAAAAAAAAAACTTGGTCAAAATTTCTAGGTTTTTTTTTAGTTGTCGCCTCTTCAAACCTTCTTCTTTTTTTTCCAGAAAACATACGAAAAAGAGCACAATGGTTTGAGTCAAATCTCTTTAGTCGAGTTTGCTTCATTGCAAGAGAAATTTCAAACAAAAATCGCTAAAACAGAGTCTATTTAGCATTTATTTCTTTCTCTTGATTTCTGGTTTTCAAAGGAAGCTTGATTTGAAGTTTAAGTTGGTTTTGAGCTTGGGGTCTAAAATTCCAGTTTTGATTTGGTCCAAATTCTTCGACTTCGCCACTGCTGCTGTTAAATATTCGCTGATTAGTGGTTGTTTATTTTGACGCTTGATTTTCTTTGGGCCTTTATTTGGTCGTGGATCTTCTGTTTGATTTCAAGTTACTAGGTATGTGACTATACCTTTATATTTTGTTAAGATGTTAATCAAAAATCTGAGTTACATGTTAGTTCATTTTTTATATGAGATTTATCCACACTGAGTTATCCAGTTGTGATATGTTTGTCTCTGCATTATGAAGTTGATAGTCTTGATTATTGTCAATATATTTTTAGCATTTTTTTGTTTATTTGCTTGCTATTTAAAATGCATTTGAATCCTGCCCTCCTGGAAATCTTATTTTTGATTATCGTTTGAGACATGGTCAGTCATGAGTTAATGTATCATAATGTGATTTGAATGGAAATTCAAGTTTATTACACTTATTATGTAAAAAAATAAAAGGAAGATATTTGGATCTGTTTATGTTTTATATGAGTAGTATGGTTTCGGAAGACTGGATTTGGTTAAAACATGTGGAGATTGCACTGCCCTTATTGGAAATAGTGTTAAAGAATGTTCTTGAAAAAAAAAAGCAAATTTTTGATTCATTGCCAACTAGGTAAGTCTACGGTTCCTTTAGCTTCACCTTGTTGGGAAACTTGTGGAGTTGAAGAGGGAATTGTTTTCTTTTGATCTTTATGTACACTTTTGCTGCATATTTGTTGCCTTCTTCTTTGTTTGATTTTTAAGGTTCCAAAATTTTGGTAAAAGCTTTCCATTGTTCCCTTTTATCAATCCCTATTCCCTACTGTAATTGATATGATCTTGGAAAAATCTCCGTTTTCACTGTAGTGGTGTTCCATATTTTATATATTAGTAGAATTTTGATGATCCTTCCATTCTATTTGTTGCAAATTTGTTATTGCTTTTATTGGAAGAGATCTGAAGGTTAGTCTATTTAGAGAATGCAATATAGCCTATTCCATAAGAAGATCATTAGCCTGTTTTACCTAGATTCTATTTTAAATGCAGATATTTTTTCTTACATGTGATTTTAGTCCTACTAATTAATATGACTACTCTTCTTTTTTTTAAATAAGAGCAGATGCTTTAGCCATTCAAGAAAATTTGACTAACCAAAATCATACACCCCTATTACATTCTCCAATACGCAAATCTGGCGATATAACCTTAAATTAGTTTAGGAAAAATAAATAATATCCTAGCGTGTAGTTTGCTTTAGGTTTGATTTAGACTAATATTGTGATTATGTATATGTTCGCGTAACATAATTGCAAATTTAATTCTAAAATGACTCGAGGGATGCGTTCGCAAAACTTCAAACAAATTTTTCTTACTAAAATAAACAAAGCATTATTAATTGTGGACACGCTCGCGTGGCATGGTTTTTGACGCGCCTAAGGAAAAGAGTATACGTACGCGTAACTCAATTCTTGTGACGAGCCAAAGGGTCATCACCTATTTCCTCATTCGTTCCATGCTTCCGAGGCCTTGAAAACCTCATTTTTACTTGCCTCGATTTGCGTGCACAATCCGAGCGCATAGCCGGAAAAATTTGAAGAATTTTAATATTAATATGATTAAAGTTTACTTTGGTCAACATTTTGGGTAAACGGACCCGGACCCGAGATTGGACGGTCCCAAAAGGTCCGTAAAAAATATGGGACTCGGGCATATGCCCGGAGTCGAATTCCGAAGTCTAGAGCCCGAGGAAAGAATTTTTCTGAAATTATTAAGGAAAATGGAGATGAAAATTGATCAAAAGACTGAGGTATCGGGCTCGTATTTTGGTTTCGACGCCCGGTACAAGTCTTATATATTGTTTAAGCGCTTTCTGTGAAGTTTTGTCGAAATCGGACGTCGTTTGACATGTTTCAGACTATAAGTTCCAAGTTTGAAAGTTCATGAAGTTTAGAAGAAAAATCATGTGTTTTGAGGCTTGATTCTATGTAAATGATGTTATTTTGGCAATTTGATCGCACGAGTAAGTCTGTAGGATGTTTCTGAGGTTGTGTACATGTTTGGTTTTCGCCAAGGGCTCGGGTGAGTTTTGGATGGGCATCGGATCGCATTTTCTCATTTTTACAAAACTGGTATTTTCACTGCTGGTGTCTTCGCATTTGCGAAGAAAATGCGACCACCTGATTGCAAATGCGAAAAGAGGGAGGCCTGGTAGGTATCACATTTGCGAAGAAATGATCGCAAATGCGATAATCGCAAATGCGACCACCTGATCGCAAATGCAAAAAGAAGGAAGCCTGGCAGGTATCGCAAATGCGAAGGAGAACTTCGCAAATACGAAGGGGCAGGGATCGCAAATGCGAGACCCTCTTCGCAAATGCGAAAGTCCCATTTTTGCCCTGGCTTCGCAAATGCGAAGCTTTTTTCGCAATTCCCACATCCGAGGCCCAACAAATTTTATACTTAGTCGAATTTTCACCACTTTTCACTATTCTTTCAAAACCCAAACACCATAGGCGATTTTTCAAGAGCAAACTTCATCCCAAATCACTTGTAAGTTGATTTTTACTCAAGTCCTTGAATCTTTATCATCATTAAACATGTTTTCCACTTGAAATCAAGGATTTTCATGGGTGAAATTGGGGTTTTTGGGTGGAACTTGGGTTTTCTATAAATTGGGGAGTTGGACCTCGATTTGAGGTCCGATTTCAAAACAAATTACATATTTGAGTTTGTGGGAGAATGGGTAACCGGTTTTTGGTTCGAACCTCGGGTTTTGACCATGTGGGCCCGGGGACATTTTTGGAATTTTGAGAAAAACTTGGGAAAATTATTTTTATGCATTCAAATTGATTCATATAGTGTTTATTAAAGTAATTGAACAATTTGTGATTAGATTCGAGCGAATTGGAGGTGGAACCGCGAGGTAAAGCGATAGTTGAGGATTAAGTGGATTTCAAGTCTTTGAGGTAAGTGTTTGGTTTAACCCTAGCTTGAGGGAATAGGAGTTGAGTCTTGTTGCTAATTGCTATGTGATCGAGTACGATGTATAGGCATGGTGACGAGTATCTATACATTGGTGTCTAGCATGACCGTGAGTCCTTATAGTGTGATTATCATGACTTGGTTGTGAACTCCGTGATTATTGGAGCACTTCTATATGTTGTGAATAACATGTGAACGGTGATATGATTACTTGATTCTTTGGAGCGTTGGCTCAAAATAGTAGAGTGGGTTATAAGATAAGAAAAGTAAGAAAAAGAAAGGGTTGTTGATTATTCCCTTGCCGGGGCATTTGGTTGAACTTGTTGGCTTCTTTCTCTTGCTGGGATTTCGTCAAATATTTGCTTATTTTTATGCCCCGTAATTGTGACTATTGTTTGGGGAGTCAGACTATTAAATGATATTGAGGATCGGGTTGCGTGCAGCAACAATGATATTGAGGATCGGGTTGCACGCCACAACAATGATATTGAGGATCGGGTTGCACGCCGCAACAATGATATTGAGGATCGGGTTGCACGCCGCAACAATGATATTGAGGATCGGGTTGCACGCCGCAACAATGATATTGAGGATCGGGTTGCACGCCGTAACAATGATATCGAGGATCGGGTTGCACGCCGCAACAATGATATATGTGGATCGGGTTGCATGCCGTAACAGTGGTATTTGTGGAGCGGGTTGCATGCCGCAACAGTGGTATTTGTGAAGCGGGTTGCACGCCGCAACAGTGGTATTTGTGGAGTGGTTTGCACGCCGCAACAGTGGTATTTGTGGAGCGGGTTGCACGCCAGAATAGTTATTGATACCATGTGTTTGTATTGAGTATTGATTCCTTGTTCATTGTGGATCTGGCTGCTTTAGTTGTTACTCAGGATTACTGTTAATATTGTATCTCCCTATAGCATGTTTCCCTCTCCCATGTTGTTAATTGCCGTTTATTCGATTTCTGATGTATATTTATAACTGCACAGTTATGTGGTGTCCTGTCTAGCCTCGTCACTACTTCACCGGGGTTAGGCTAGATACTTACCAGCACATGGGGTCGGTTGTGCTGATGTTATACTTCTGTGCATTTTTGCAAAGGTCCAGGTTTTGAGGAGCAGCAACAGCATTAGTGCGGGAGCAGGCCTTCATTTTCACGAGACCGAGGTAGCCTTGCAGGCGTCCGTAGTCCCGGCGCCTCTTCTTTATGTTCTCTTTTAGACTTGTTGCCTCATTGTTTTCGAGACGGACAACTTATATATTCCTTTCAGACCATTGTATTTAGTATCTTCTTAGTAGTTCGTGAGTACTGTGACACCAAATCTTTGGTAGAGGTTATTAATGATTATTTCGCATTATGATTCGTAATTATAAATCAGACTTCCGCTATTATTCTAGTTAAATTTCATGTTCTATATTGATATTGTAAACTTTTAAAGTAATTGTCTAGTAATGGGAAGTGCAATTGAATAGGCTTGCCTAGCTACCACGAGTAGGCGCCATCATGATCCCGATAGTGGAAAATCCGGGTCGTGACAATTCTTTAATTATGAATAATCAAGTGATTTAAAGGCAGTAAAAAGCTAAATGCACATAGGTCCTAAATATAAGTAGTTAAACAATGAAGCCAAGTATAAATTGCTAAGCGACCGTGTTAGAACCACGGAACTTGGGAATCCCTATCACCTTCTCCCGGGTTAACATAATTCCTTCCCTAGAATTTCTGGTTCGCAGACTTCAAAAACGAAAGTCAAAATTTCCTCGATTTGGGATTTAAAATAAACGGGTGACTTGGGACACCAATTAAATATTCAAAGTGGCGACTCTGAAAAATTAAATAAATAATCTCATTTCGAATAATGTCACTTAAATTAGAAAATCTCCCTTATATACGCCTTCGGGTATGTAAAAAGGAGGTGTAACAGCTCTGGCGACTCTGCTGGGGATAAGAACCCAAAATCTCCTATTCAGGGTTCAAGAATTCGAGCTTGTTAACATAATTTTTATTTGGCTTTATTGTTGCTATTACTGTATTTTATGGACTTAATGTGCTAATTGTCATTTATCGCATTGATATTACTTGAACTGTATTTAAATGTCTTCTCATGCCACCCATCTGAGTCCTCTGAAAATGGTGCACACGTTCGCGTGGCTCGCTTTTTCTGTAGAAATTATACCGAATAAGACGGGGCTGGTCAAGCAACAAGGTCGGGCAGACTTTCGTGCTCCCGATACGTTGCCCCCTCCTCGACCCCAGTTGTCCGCCCAGGTAAGCCTGTCACGACCCAAAATCCACTATGGGTCATGGTGGCGCCGGACACCTCTGCAGGCAAGCCAACTAAATTATAAATTAAATCCTCTTTTAATACCTTTGAAAATCTAGGATTTTTCCTTCTTTTTTTTTCATAATTAAAACAATCTCTACTTCAATTCAAATTAAGCAATAACTATTAGTACACATCTTTTGAAAATCGTCCCAGAACCCGGTGTCACAAGTGCATGAGCAACTACTGATAAGGGAAATATACAACATCTGTCCAAAATACAGTGGACAGGGAATAAATACAAAATGCTGAAAGAAACTACACTAGCTGCAGGTCGCCTCGGATAATGCAGCTCACCTAGTCCCAGAATCCTCCGCGCTACTATGCCCGGTAGGACGCTAGAGATGCATATACCTGTGCAATAAAAATGCACAGAAGTGTAGTATGAGTACGTAATCAACGTGTACTCAATGAGTATCCCGCCTAATCTCGAAGAAGTAGAGATGAGATGGCCAACTTCGACACTTACTAGAGGTCCAATAATAACATGGTGAAGATGTGAGGATAACGTAGATTTATCTAACATTTATATCTCGTAAAGCAAGGAAACAGGTAACACCTTCTCTACTAATCAAGGATTTTGAAGGACTTCTTTTAATCATCTTATCAATTTACATCAA
>MU727815.1:838-12648 GCA_026770625.1 Nicotiana glauca | reverse complement strand
ATATATATATATATATATATATATATATATATATATATATATATATATATATATATATATATATATATATATATATATCATGCGCAGTCATGCCGAGGCGACGACCTGATCCAACAGAAATAAACTGTGCACTTGCACAGGGTCGACGGCGCGCCTATAGATGCATCTATTTAATCTGCCAAGGCGTTCTGCCTGTTCCAAAATAAATACATAGAGACATTCAATCAAGAAGCCAACATAGGGAAATTATTCAAAGCAAATCTGATTCTCTTTTAACAATTTAAGAAAATGAGGTTTAGATCCTGTTAAAAATTCATTTACTATTCTGATGTGGTTTAAGCAATTCAACTATCCAAAAGATTACAAATATTCAAAGTATAGCATGCTTTTGGGTCCTAGACTACCCGTACAATAGCATAATAATAGCTACGCACGGATTCTCGTCACCTCGTGCGTACGTAGCCCCCACAAATAGGAGCACATAATCAATTATTTCACCTATGGGGACAATTCCCTCTTACAAGATACTCACCTTGCTTCGAAGACTCATAACCGACATTCTACATTCCTCCGAAGACTTGCACCAACGCGCAATGCTCCAAAACTAGCCAATGATTATACAAATCCATTAATATTTGCTCAATTAAACTTTACAACACAATTTGTAACAATTTCTAACCCCAAACGAAAAGTTGACCAAATGCCCTCGGGCCCACGTGCCCGAAATCCTAAATTTTCGAAGATAAATATTACCCATGACCTTACCAACTCAAATATACAATTTTCTCTAAATTCCATATCTAAATCGTGGCTAAATTCCAAGAATATAATTTTCTAGGCTTTTCCACCAAAACCTCAATTTTTATACTAATTTTCATGCCCAAATCCATACATAATTGATGTATTCAACTCAAAATAGGTGGGGATAACTTAACTTATCATTGATGACGAAAATCCCCTCTTGAAACTCCCCCAAAAATCGCCCAAGCCATTAAAAAAGAGATGAATGAACTCAAATCACGATTTTTAAACATCGATTCTGCCCCAGCTGTTTCCGTTTCTGCAGAATTATTTTCGCTTACGCAGTTCCGCTTATGTGGTTAAAACGCCGCTTCAGCGGCTCCTTCCCAAGCTGCCCAGCTTCCGCTTCTGCACTTCCTTTTCTGCAGGAGCAGTCCCGCATCTACGGTCTCAGCTTTCCTCACCAAAATCCGCATCTGTGGTCTTCCTGGCCGCTTCTACGGCTCCGCTTCTGCGGATTCCTAACCGCATATGCGATCCCTGCTCCCTTCACTCCCAACCGCTTCTGCGGTCCCTTCCTCACGTAGGCGGGGCCGCTTCTGCAGTTCCATTTCTGTAGAAGCAGAAATACCAGCAATTAGACCCTTCAGCCATTCTTCAACTTCCAAATTTGATCTGTTAACCATCCGGAATCCACCCGAGGCCCCCGGGACCTCAACCAAACCTACCAACCAATCTCAAAACACATTACGGACTTGCTCGAGGCCTCAAATTGTATCAAACAATGTTAAAACCATGAATTACACCCCGATTCAAGCTTTATGAACTTCGAAATTTCAAACTTCTACTTCCGATGTTTAACCTATCAAACCACGTCTGATTGACCTCAAAGTTTGCGCACAAGTCATATTTGACATTACGAACCTACTCCAACTTTTGGAATTGGATTCCGACCCTAATATCAAAAAGTCCACCTACGGTCAAACTTCTCAAAAACCTTCAAGTTTCTATCTTTAGCCAAATGGCTCCAAAATGACCTACGGACCTCCGAATTCACTTCCGATCGCGCCCCCAACTCCAAAATCACCATATGGAGCTATTCACAGTCTCGGAATCCCAAACGGACATCGATATCACTGAAATGCACCTCAAGCCAAACTTATGAGATTTCTTCTAAAATGCTAACTTCTACACTACGCGCCAATATACTCCCGGGTTATCCGAAACCCAAACCGGGCATACGCCCTAGTCCGAAATCATCATACGAACCTTCTAGAACGTTCAGATCCTGATTCCGAGGTCGTCTACTTAAAAATACAGTCTTAGTTCATTCTTTCAACTTTAGGCTCCTGAAATAGGAATTCTCTTCCCAAATCAACTTCGGATTTCCGGAAACTTATTTCCGACCACGCGTACAAGTGATAATGCCTGAAATGAAGCTGCACATGGCCTCAAACCGCTGAATGACGTTGTAGGACTCAAAACGACCGGTTGGGTCGTTACATTCTCTCCCACTTAAACATACGTTCGTCCTCGAACGTGCTGAGAACTAGACTAAAGTAGTCTGAAATCGCTGTTTAACTTCTCATGCACCTTCCCATGCTACCACAACTCAGTTGAGCATATTAGCTCGATCAATTATGAAGATATTCTCTTTTATTCAAGCAGATACGCCTTAAAGTCCAATCCCAACATCCGAAATTCTATGCTAGGCATGTTTCCAACATACAATCACCATATCAATCTCTACACGCTGTACTCAAACGGGACTGCATAACATTGCTGGATTCTTACTTTGCAACACTTATTCTATAGGACCACACTAATATCTTCTGATCAACTTAGCCAAAAATTCAACGAATCAGATGCTCCCATTGCACCTCATGACACACGCAAGTCTTATTCTAACTCTTACAATACCTCCACGATAGATGAGATGTGCCAAAATTCATAATCAACTCCCTAGTCAACCAATCATTGAGTCTATTCTTCTGACAAGAAACATTACCACATTCTAAACCAAATAATGATCTCTGCTCTTTAGTATACTTCGTATAATCAGATTATACTGATCCTAAATCCCATAATTTCGTCTCACCCAGTACGAACTGCTCAGGCAATAAGCCACTCCGAATGCGATCAAAAGTCTCATATGATGCCACAATGTGCCAATAGGCCACCAATTCGAACACAATACAAAAAGGAAATCGAACTCTGGAAGGAAGGAATTACCTAACCCCCGCACTAATATGGACTTTCCTTAGAAGATAGGAAGCGAGACACACAAAAATAGCATATAGAAAACTAGACTCGACATCATACTATTGCGGCGCACAACCCAATTCAAATAACATACCCATGGCGGTGTGCCACCCGATCCACACATAGATCTTACATAAGGAGATTGCTCTTCGAGCTAAATCTGCTCATTACAATAAAAATATTGAATTTCGATCACAAGCATGCTAAGTGCATAATGCCATCCCTGAGGAAACATGTAGCGCTATAGGCTACAAAACTCAAGCACAACTGAGGTACGATACAAGATCTGGATCTCAAGAGCCATTCTGCTCACATAACATCATCGCCACGCGGAACCTCAACACATAAGAAATTTACCAAGCCATCTCACGACTCATATGGTGTAATATATCATTACCTGGAATAGCTAACGACAAAATAACACCCCGACTGTTTCTTCCATAAGGAACGCTCAACAAGACGAACACAACTGGCGTGATATAATCCCTGTTCACATCTAAACAATCCACTGATCTCAAGCCAATTTCTGATTGCACCAACTAGGCTAATAACCCTTCAAAGGTCCATAGTAATTCCCCTTTCCTCAAAATACATACGAACAACCGTCGTAACCGGAGCAAACCTCCTCAGTTCATAACCCAATAACCAAAGTGCCCTCCAGGAATAAATTCTCAAATTAATGATATTAACATAATTCCTCATACTTGGTTTAAATCTTTAGTCAAACAAGTGACTACATATCACATTTGTACAATCTTCCCGTGGGACACGCTCCCACAATCTTTCGAAATAAATAATCGGTCCGCGCACCTAAACCATCGGCCGTAGTAACGCTGAAAAACGATCAAGAATCCTTAACCAGGATGCAAAGCCTCTTTCACAACACATCGATCTCAGGTGACGCTGAATACAATACCAATTTACTTTAACATTCCACCCCTTTCTTGCTCATCCAAGCTCGTGACATCCTTACCAGCACCAAACTGCAACCTCGATCCTCACTTCGAATTTTCATGCTGCTCACTCACCCAACGTGCCAACATACGATAGAACACGATCCCCATCATAACTTTGAAACCACTAATATTTTAACACTTCATCACATAAGAACTTTTCACTTAACTCACTTCAGGAGAATCATAGCAACACGCAGGTAAGTTTCAATAACCGTAGGATCTGCAAATCTCTAAGTAGTGGTTCAAGCCACCATAGCCATTCCGGAACCCACTTCCACTTAACAAGCCATAATAGAAGAATGCTTATGAATAACATCAATTATGGAGGCCAACAAGCCTCACACGTATCGCCACAAATTATACGCATAACTTGATCACGCTGAATGAACTGATCACTGACCCCAATATGCCAATCAAACTATGGCTGATCAATCTACCTCCTTCCAGTTTATCCTTGATTTCCTTGGAAATAATACTAACTCTCTTCAACACATAACATACTCCGTCTACACTCACCCCGAGTGACCGTGAGTCACGAGACCATGCTGCCTCAAATCTCACGAACTATTTCATATCTCTCAAATGCTACACCACAAGTCAAAATATCATAGAACAATCTGGGCACCTTCTCATAAGCTGTTACAAATCTTGATCCTTAACTGCACTCATAGGCTTGAAATCATTGGGCACACACTTTATCCCTTGGGATCTACTAGGACCGTTGCTAAGAGCCACCCGCTCTGACTTGATCCTGGATATAATCAACTCCATGAATCTTCTAGCATATTAATACCCTCTCAACGAAGAACCTGGCAGAATCACTCCCCTTTAAACCCGCTTCTGTACAAGTCATAAATCCTAAATCCTTCCCCAAGTCCGAACATGAGCCAATAAGGCCAACCATGGCATGCCCCCAACAACTTATCTACTCATTTTACAACTTATGGTCTTTTCCCGTAGCTGGAATAACCCATCAATATGCTAATAACCAGAAACCTAATGAATAGTTAACCATGCAACCCAAACATAGGCGGTGGGACTCTCCTATTTAGCTTGAAGCCATTATTTCACAACTTTGGAATTCACCGGGATTTCTGATCTCTTATCGACATAACCGAGCGCAATCAATCGCCAAAATTCTCGAAATCATTCGGTAACACCCCCTTTTGATACTCTAAATCATCAACCCCATTCGCACGACTAATCTTTTCGCTGTATAACAAATAGAACTCTTTGCAGAAGCCTCGCCAACCACGCAACCGCTTCCTTGTTCACAGGAAATAACCCACCTGTGGAAATCACTTCCCGCCATCTTCCAAATACTGCTGCACGGGATACAATCACTATGACATCAATAACCCATCCTGAGTCCAAGCTCACTCTCTAGCTGTACCAGTCCATTTACCCCTTGCGGACATCAATTAAATGTGTGGCAACACCTTTCCAATTCCGAGTTATGCTGCATCCTTCTTTATTTCAAGCAGCTTCTTTCTATCATACCAAATCTCCTGCCGCATAACAACCCATGCTTCGAATTAAACCTACAGACTTCAATTGCCCGTTGCTAAAATCCCAGATCATTCCAAACTATCCTTAGGCGCATAGTCATCCTACTACTAAGCCCTATACAACTCCGCCACTCTCCCACTTTGGGCAAACTCGCTCTTTTAATAAACTGATCGACCTACGCTTCTTATACCTGGCCCTTTAGAAGTTCAAAACTCCACCTGACATTTCCCACATGTTTTCTCATCTTTTGCTGCTCAGTTGTTGCCTTAATATGATGTATCTTCCTGGAATTTGAATCCACGATTGTTACTAACTTTAAACATTTCCGAAGCTCATCTTTCTCGAACCGTCAACATTTGAAATACCGATTCAATCCTAAACCACCGCATCCTGCGATGCCTGATGGTTGTATCTCTGATACTATTTCACAATATATTGCCCCAAGGGCGAGTTGTAGAAGATCATAACACCGATAAAATTAATACGTCCAATTAGGAGAACAACACCCCAATATAGAGGAGAACTCCACCACGCTTGCAATTACCACGTTTCATTACTTCCACCAGTCCACATCTGACCATCCTTAGTTCGATTGTCTTTCCCCTTGCCGGGAATAAAATACTGAATCCTTTAATTACACACTGAGTAAACCTCCCTTCAAGTCACTCACTTCCCCGACACGTGGGCAAACATCCTACCATCACAACAATACTACAGAATAATCGCTCATAGCATCGTGGCAACCTGTGCCTAGCCTCAAGGCTCTTAGAAATTCTGTTACTTAGCTGAACAATAGAATATCCTTCCATAAGGCGACTATAATAGCTCAATCAACTATACCGGGAGAATCATCCCGCACCATATTTGTAGTGCCATTACAATCCTTCAATTTTCGATTTATAACAAGCGCTCACGTCAGATTGAGTAGGAAGAAATCAAAGGCATAAGCCTCAAAGGAATTGAACTGCACGATAAGGAAATCAAGAAGGAAAGTACTCCTAATAACCATGTCGAGGATAAGTACAGACGTCTCCATACCGATCCGCGAGACTCTACTAGACTTGCTCATGACTCTTGAGACCGACGGGAACCTAGTGCTCTAATACCATGTTGTCACGACCCAAAATCCACTAAGGGTCGTGGTGGTACCGAACACCTCTGTCAGGCAAGCTAACTAAATTATCAATTAAATCCTCTTTTAATACCTTTAAAAATCTAGGATTTTTCCTTTCCTTCTTTTTTCATAATTAAAACAATCTCTACTTCAATTCAAATTAAGAAATAACTATTCGTACACATCTTTTGAAAACCATCCCAGAACTCGGTGTTACAAGTACATGAGCAACTACTGATAAGGAAAATAAAATACAACGTCTGTCCGAAATACAGTGGACAGGGAATAAATACAAAATGCTAAAAGGAACTACACTAGCTACGGGTCGCCTCGAATAATGCAGCTCACCTAGTCCCAGAATCCTCCGCGCTACTATGCCCTATAGGCTGCTAGAGATACATATACCTGTGCAACAAAAATGCACAGAAGTGTAGTATGAGTACGTAATAAACGTGTACTCAATGGGTATCCCGCCTAATCTCGAAGAAGTAGAGACGAGATGACCAACTTCGACACTTACTAGAGGTTCAATAATAACATGGAGAAGATGTGAGGATAACATGGATTTATCTAACATTTATATCTCGTAAAGCAAGGAAAAAGGTAACACCTTCTCAACTAATCAAGGATTTTCAAGGACTTATTTTAATCATCTTATCAATTTACATCAAGCCATGAAAAGCAATATCAACATTTAAAAGTCTCAGGCAACAAACTATATATATATATACACACACACACTTAGTCATGCCGAGACGATGGCCGGATCCAACAGAAATAAACTGTGCACTTGGCGAGGGTCGACGGCGCGCCTATAGATGCATCTATTTAATCTGCCGAGGCGTTCGGCCCATTCCAAAATAAACACATAGAGGCATTCAATCAAGAAGCCAACATGGCGCAATTATTCAAAGCAGAGATAATTCTCTTTTAACAATTTAAGAAAATGAGGTTTAGATCCTGTTAAAAATTCATTTACTATTCTGATGTGGTTTAAGCAATTCAACTATCCATAAGATTACAAATATTCAAAGTATAGCATGTTTTTGGGTCCTAGACTACCTGGACAATAGAATAATAGTAGCTATTCACGGACTCTTGTCACCTCATGCGTACGTAGCCCCCACAAATAGGAGCACATAATTAATTATTTCACCTATGGGGATAATTCCCTCTTACAAGGTTAGAAAGGAGACTCACCTCGCTCCGAAGACTCATAACCGGCATTCTACATTCCTCCGAAGACTTGCAATAACGCGCAATGCTCCAAAACTAGCTAGTGATTATACAAATCCATTAATGTATGCTCAATTAGACTTTACAACCCAATTTATAACAATTCTTAACCCCGAACGAAAAGTTGACCAAAACGCCCTCGGGCCCACATGCCCGGAATCCAAAACTTTCGAAGATAAAGATTACCCATGACCTTAGGAACTCAAATATACAATTTTCTCAAAATTCCATATCCAAATCGTGGCTAAATTCAAAGAATATAATTTTCTATGTTTTTCCACCAAAACCTCAATTTTTATACTAATTTTCATGCCCAAATCCATACATAATTGATGTATTCAACTCAACATAGGTGGGGATAACTTACCTTATCATTGATGACGAAAATCCCCTCTTGAAGCTCCCCTAAAAATCACCCAAGCCTTGAAAAATGAGATGAATGAACTCCAATCACGATTTTTAAACATCCATTCTGCCCCAGCTGTTTCCGCTTCTGGAGAATTATTTCGGCTTATGCGGTTAAAATGCCGCTTCTGCGGCTCCTTCCCAAGCCACCCAGTTTCTGCTTTTGTGCTTCCTTTTTCACAGGTGCGGTCCCGCATCTGCAGCTCCCTGACCGCATCTGCGGTCCCAGCTTTCCTCACCAAAATTCGCATCTGCGGTCTTCCTACCCGCTTCTGCGGATTCCTAATGGCATTGACGATCCCTGCTCCTTTCAATCCCAACTGCTGCTACGGTCCCTTCCTCGCTTCTGCGAGGCCGCTTCTGCGGTACCATTTCCGCAGAAGCGGAAATACCAGCAACCAGACCCTTCAGCCATTCTTCAACTTCCAAATTTGATCTGTTAACCATCCGGAATCCACCCGAGGCCCCCGGGATCTCAACCAAACCTACCAACCAATCTCAAAACACATTACGGACTTGCTCGAGTCCTCAAATCGTATCAAACAATGCTAAAACCATGAATTACACCCCGATTCAAGCTTTATGAACTTCGAAATTTCAAACTTCTACTTCCGATGTTTAAACCTATCAAACCACATCCGATTGACCTCAAATTTTGCGCAAAATTCATATTTGACATTATGAACCTACTCCACTTTTAGAATCGGATTCCGACCCCGATATCAAAATGTCCACCTCCGGTCAAACTTCTCAAAAACCTTCAAGTTTATATCTTTAGCCAAATGGCTCCAAAATGATCTACGGACCTTCGAATTCACTTCCGATCGCGCCCCCAACTCTAGAATCACCATACGGAGCTATGCACAGTCTCAAAATCCCAAACGGACATCGATATCATTGAAATGCACCTCAATCCAAACTTATGAGATTTCTCCTAAAATGCTAACTTCTACACTAGGCGCCAAAATGCTCCCGGGTTATCCGAAACCCAAACCGGGCATACGCCCCAGTTTAAAATCATCATACAAACCTATTGGAACCTTCAGATCCTGATTCCAAGGTCGTCTACTTAAAAATCAAATATTAGTTGATTCTTTCAACTTTAGGCTCCTGAAATAGGAATTCTTTTCCCAAATCAACTCCGGATTTACCAAAACTTAATTCCGACTACGCGTACAAGTTATAATGCTTGAAATGAAGCTGGTCATGGCCTCAAACCGCTGAACGATGCACTAGGACTCAAAACGACCGGTTGGTTCGTTACAAAGCCAGGTATAGAACAATAAACCCGGGTTTTAAACCTAGTATAACAAAGCCTCATGCCGGATTCCTAGTAGGAACGTTTTTTTGCATCACGTGCATTTGAATTTGGGGACTCAACACAGGGGTTAGGTCTGTCTAGGATAGGTATACCCAAATCCAAAGACCACCCTGATGCATCTTACGTGCTACTTGCGTATTTGTTTCTTTTGGCTTGAATGTTGACCGTCTTCTAAAATAGAGGATGAAGATCAAAAAAGAAAAAAAAAGTGATAGGTAGGTGTTTAGAAAATTCTGAAACTTTACCAAAATTCTGAAAGAAAAGTCATTTCAAAATGAGCCCAAAATTTTCAAGTGGCATGTTTCTCGTGTTATGTTAAAACTGACTGAACTACGCGGGTCTGATTCTCATCGAATGCGAATTACATAGGCAAATATCATCGGTTCCGACCCCAATTTTCAAAAAATCCAAAAAAAAATTATTTTCCTTTAGTTCCTTCTTTGAAAATCTTTCCTTAGAAAATTAAAAAAAAAAGTAAAAGTAAAAGTAGTTTTTAAACTCAAAAACAATTTTCTTCTTTATGAAGTCTTTTATATGGAAAAAAAATAAAAGAAAAATAAAAAAGGGATCAAAATCCAAAATACGGGTTTCCTTCATTTTGAAGTATTTTTTCAAAAAACAAAATCCAAAAAGAAAATCAGAAACAAAAATCCTAAAATACTCTTTTCTTCTTTAGAAGTCTTTATTTTGTAAATATCCATAAAAATTTTGAAAAGGTCCAAAAATATTTTCGTTTTCTTTAAAAGTACTTTTGTAAATAGATAAAAGCTTAGAAATTCAAAATATTTTTATTAAAAAGTCCCTCTTTCGCAAATTAAGAGGCTACATTCAAAATTTAAAAATATTTTCTTTCTTCCTTAGAAAAGGAAAAAATAAATGAAAATTCAAACAAAAATATGTTCTTTTCACTTTTAAAAAATTTTAAAAGTTCAAATCAAAAGAAAAGGAATTTTTAGAAGTCTTTCTTTCAAAAATAAAAGAAAATCACAATAAAAAATCCAAAAAAATATTTCCTTTCTTCTTTTAAAGCATGTTTTTAGAAAATTCCAAAAGAAATTTAAAAAAAAAAATCATCAAAAAAAAAGAGAACAAAAAAATCAAAATAAAAATGTTTTTCTTTTGTCTTAAAACTTTCATGGTCTGAGTTTTAGAAAATAAACAAAAAAAAGTTAGTTTATTTGCTCTATTATTAATCTTCCCAAACTACGTAAGATCTGATTCATGCGGTATCATGATACGCATGCAATCCACATCGGATTCGATCATAGCTATAAAATAAAACTGAGTGAAAAAATAAACTGAAAAAAAAGAGAAGGAAAATTGAGTTGAAAAAAAGAGAGAGAAAAAGAAAAAGAGAGAGAAATTGAATAAGAAAAGAAAAAGAGTGAAAAAAAGGAGCAAAAAGGAAAAAAGAATGACAAAAACAAAAAGAAAAAGAGAGTGCCAAAAATTAAAAGAGCGGCAAAAACATAACAAAAATCAAGAGTGATTAGAAAGAAACAAAGATTAAGAAAAGAGTCATACTGAAAGAGTTAATTAAGGCGGGGATGAAACATGCAACCGTGCAAACACATGCTAGAAGCGTTTAACTGTTAGGTGCATTGCATCCCAACATGCGATTTCCTATATGTTAAATGTTTCAAAACTAATAAAGTTGTTGGATGTGCAAACTAGCCAGGTTTTGGTTGTTGGTTTTATTGGTAGTCTAGCCTCCCCTCCTTCACAAGATCCAAAGGCACATATCACCTCCGCAAGCAATCTACCAATCATAGGTCTTGGGGATTGTGAGCACGTGATTTTTACCTCAAGCAAATTATTCAAAAAAAAAAATATCAAATAAAATGACTTTGACAATTTTAAGAATTTTATTGCATTCTTTGTGTTAGTTGGTCACATAATAACTCATATTAAAAATACAAAAATATGCATATGCATTAAGATTTTTTTTAATTTTTACATTTTTAGTATTAATGCATTTTTTTTATAAAAAAAACAAATGGAAGAAAAATAAAAAAATAGTTCATTTTAGCATTTTATTGTTTTAATTGAAAATTACTACAAAAGGGTTATTAAATAATTTTTATAGATTAATTAGAATAATTGTTAAGTTTAATTTTAATTTTACAAAATCAAGAAAAATACAAAATATACTTATATATATACATATATATATATACACACAATGTATTGGGCCAAAAACACCCCAAAATACCCTAAAAATACCCAGCCCAAAACAAATGCAACCCGCCCCAATCCGGTCTGTAGG
>MU727813.1:7276-21529 GCA_026770625.1 Nicotiana glauca | reverse complement strand
TCTTGGCCGCCCCTCACCTAATTTTATCACTTTTCTTAGTCTTTAGCAACCACCTACCAAATTGTAATGATTATGCTTTCCCTTACAACAACCCCACCTAGTTTATTTAGTTATTTTTATGCCTTTGTACTCCTATAAATAGGGTGTTCTTCTCATTCATAAGACACAACATTATTGATTAAGTATATCATACTTTGAGAGTTCTTTTGAACCTTTGTTACTTGTGCTTTTGAGATTTATTTTTCAACCTTTACTAGTTCATAGTTCAAGGTAGTAAGATTACTTCTCTTTTGTGATATCTTTGATTCCTTTGTGGTATTCTTAGAAGGCGATTAATATTAGTTATTAATTGTTGTCTCAAGTTACTCGTAAAGCGGTCAAGATCCGAATCTATTGTTTTGATTTGCTTTTTAAGTAAAGGCGTTTGATTTCATCCATAAATCAAGACGTTGTTACTTTGATCTTGTCAAGGCTATAGAACTTGCGTTCTTGAAAGTTCTTGGAATTCTTTCCTTGAATCTTTCCCATATCCTTTATTTTCGTCTCTTTAATTCTAGTTGTTCAATTCCTGTTGTTATTGCTTCCGCATTTACTTCTCAAATTCTTACTCTAGTTTGGATTCCTGACCTAGTTGTTATCACTGGAGTTGAAGACCAACTAAAGGAGCACCTACTTGCAATAACAGGGTTCCCTCAGGGGACTTTTTCCATTAGATACCTTGGCCTGCCACTGTTATGTCAATATTTTAAAGATTCTTTGGTCAAGTGTTTAGGCTTTCTAGAAGTTAAAATACATGGCAAGATACATGTAAAGTGCCTTGACAAATGGCAAAGACAAATCTTGAGTCTTTTTGCCTATAAAATGGTCTTTCCACAAGACAATTTAATCATCAAAAAAATACACTTCTCGTACGTCTCTCTTCTCTTTCTTCCAAATCTTTTTCTATAATATTTAATTAATATTTCACATTAGTTGGTCTTCCTTTTTCTTTTTAGCTGGATTTGTATAATATTTAATTTCGCTGATTCCTGTATCCTCTAAATAAAATAGAGATAAGTTTGTTTAATCCTGGAGAAATATTTCACACTACTGAAATAGTTTCTTAGGACAGTGCCCACCACGACTCAAGCCAGTCCGTGTATCCGTTCACAAATAATATTTTATTGTATTATTATTATTATTGTTGTTATTTTCGGTATCATATCTCGACAATCTAAGAAACTATGGCAAATAATACTGATAATGAAGATACCACCGATACCGCCAATATTGGTGTTACGGCCGCTGCTCCAGCCCCAGTTGTACCGCCATATGCCAGGCCATTTCCAGATGTGTCAAATATTGAAATTTTCGCCAATAAAAATTTCAAGCGTTGGCAAGAACGTATTTTCTCACTGCTTGATGTCCATGGTGTTGCACATGCACTGCTGCATCCACAACCTAGTGCAAACGCTGATAATAAAATTATGGAATTATGGAAATATGCCAACAAGGTATGTCGTCATACAATATTTCAAACTATTTCTAACAAACTGTTTGACGTGTATTGCAGTTATAAAGAAGCAAAAGCTATATGGGAAGCTTTAATTAAAAAATTTCACTGCTTAAGATGCTACAAAACAAAAATTTGCAGTAGAAAAATTTTATCAGTGGCAGATGAGAGATGATAAAGAGATGAACATACAAATCAACGAATTTCAAAAATTGTTAGAAGATTTGAAGGTCGAGGGGATGTCTTTACCAGAAAAATTTGCTGCTGGAGTGCTAATTGAAAAGCTGCCTGACTCATGGAGTGACTACAAAAATAACTTAAAGCAGAAACAGAAAAATTTTACCATTGAGGAAATTGTGACTCACATCCTAATTGAAGATTTCAACATAAAAGAATCTGCCAAAGCTAGGATGACAGCTCTTAAAGCAAACTTAGGGCAAAGCAGCAACAACAATCGCAAAAGGTACGAGAATAAGTCTCAAGATTGCAAGCCTAAAAATCCTAACCTTAAAAGATAAAAAAGGCTCTTGTTTTGTTTGTGGAAAACCAGGCCATCATGCCTCACAGTGCAAGTACAGAGCAAGAAATGACAAGAAAAAAACTAATACTCCTAAGACTAACTTAGCTGAAGGAGGTGATATTATTGCATATGTCATTTCTCAAGTAAACATTGTAGCACATACAAAAGAATGGGTGATAGACTCTGGAGCTACTCGGCACATTTGTGCAAATCGAGAAGCATTTTCTTCTTATACTTCTGTAAAGGATGATAGAGAAGAGGTCTACCTTGGAGACTCAAGTACTACCAAAGTCTTGGGTAAGGGTAAAGTTCTCCTGAAACTCACTTCGGGAAAAACTTTAGCCCTTGTTGATGTACTGCATATTTCTACTATGAGGGCAAACTTGATCTCTGTATCCTTGTTGGGAAGAGTCGGAGTGAAAGTGTCATTTGAATATGAGAAGATCATAATGACCAAAAATAATGTGTTTGTGGGAAAGGGCTATTGTAACCAAGGACTCTTTGTACTTAATATTTCTGATGTTATCAATGGAAATGTATTTGCTTCTGCTTATATGATTGAGTCTATTTCTCTATGGCATGCTAGACTAGGACATGTTAATGTCACATATATAAAGAAAATGCAGTCACTAGGATTAATATCTGGTTTAGATTCAAATAATATTAACAAGTGTGCAATATGTGTTGAAGCTAAAAGTACTAGAAATATTTATTTTTCCGTAAATAGAGAAACTGAATTGTTATCTTTAATTCACACTGATTTAGGCGACTTGAAGCAGACTATGACTAAAGGTGGAAAAGATATTATGTGACTTTTATTGATGATTTTTTTCTAGATATACTAAGTTGTATTTGCTCAGAAATAAAGATGATGCTTTTAATGCTTTTATTTCTTATAAAATTGAGATTGAAAATCAACTTAGTAGAAAAATCAAGAGAATTAGATCAGATAGATAAAGGTGGAGAATATTTATCTTTAAATGATTTTTGTGAAAAGAATGGAATAATTCATGAAGTAACTCCGCCTTATTCACCTGAGTCAAATGAAGTAGCTGAAAGAAAAAATAGAACATTGAAAGAAATGATGAACTCTATGTTAGTTAGTTCTAATGCTCCTGATAATTTGTGGGGCGAAGCTATTTTATCTGTATGTCACTTACAAAATAGAATACCACATAGAAGAACTGGCAAAACTCCGTATGAATTGTGGAGGGGCTATAAACCTAACTTGAAATATTTAAAAGTGTGGGGGTGCCTTGCTAAAGTTCTTTTGCATGAACCTAAAAAGAGAAAAATAGGTTCTAAAACTGCTGATTGCATGCTAATTGGATATGCAGAACATAATGTTGCATATAGATTTCTTGTTTTAAAAAGTAATGTGCTTGATTACAATACTATAATTGAGACAAAGAATGCTGAGTTCTTTGAATATATTTATCCATTATCTGATAAAATTTCTCATAAAACTGTTGAAACAAATAGTGAAATTACCTCTAATGAGGAGCTGAGAAGGAGCAAAAGGCCTAGGAAAGAATATTTCTCTTATGGAAATAATTTTTAGACTTTTCTTATCGGTAATGAACCATCAAATTATTTTGAAGCTATATCTTCTTCAGATGCTAAATATTGAAAATAGACAATAAAAGTTGAAATTGATTCCATTATGAAAAATAATACATGGATTTTAACTGATTTACCTCCTGGTGCAAAACCTATTGGTTGTAAATGGATTTTCAAAAGAAAATTTAATCCAGATAGATCTTTAGATAAATATAAAGCTCGGTTAATAGCAAAAGTTTTTTCTCAAAAACAAAATATAGATTATTTTGATACATTTGCACCAGTGACTATAAATTCTTCTATTCGAATTTTAATTGCCTTAACTTTAATCCGTAAGCTTTTTATCCACCAAATGGATGTGAAAACTGCTTTTCTAAATGTTGATTTAGAAGAAGAAATTTATACGGCTCAACCTGAAGGGTGTGTCATTCCTGGACAAGAAAATAAAGTTTGTAAATTAATTAAATCTCTTTACGGCCTTAAACAAGCTCCAAAGCAATGTTATGAGAAATTTGAACAAGTCTTACTGAGAGACGATTTTTCTTCAGTGGAGGTGGATAAATATGTTTGTACTAAAGTGGTAGATAATAATTATGTGATAATATGCCTATATGTTGATGGCATGCTTATATTTGGTACAAGTTTAAATATTGTGCAATGTACTAAATTATTTTTGTCTTCTAATTTTGATATGAAAGATCTGGGTGAAGTAAATACAATATTGGGAGTTAAAGTTATAAGGAGTGAAGATGGAATAATGTTGTCACAAGAACATTATGTTGAAAGACTTCTTAAGAAGTTTGAATATTTTAATGTCACATCTGTGAGCACTCCTTTTGATGTTAACTCTAAATTGAAAAACAATAATGGTGACTCAGTTGCTCAGTCTAAATATGCTCAGATTATTGGGAGTCTGATGCATTTAATGAATTTTACAAGGCCTGATATAGCCTATGATGTGTATAGACTGAGTAGATATACCCGTAATCCCAACAGAGAGCATTGATCTGCATTAGATAGACTAATGAAATATCTGAGAGGAACCATGAATTATGGTATCCTATATAGTGGATTTCCTTACACTTTAGAAGGGTACAGTGATGCAAACTGGATCTCTGATTCAGATGACACAAAATCCACTAGTGGATATGTATTCACCCTTGGTGGTGGTGCAATATCATGAAAATCGGCTAAACAGACGATCATTGGTAGATCGACTATGGAATCAGAGTTCGTAGCTCTAGAGTTAGCTGGTTTTGAGGCTGAGTGGCGAAGAAACTTCTTGGCTAATATCCCTTTAATAAAGGACACATTGCCTCCTGCGTCTATACACTGTGATTGCCAAACGGCAATAGTTATAGCAAAGAATAAATCTTATAATTGTAAAAGTAGACACATGAAATTGAGACATGATGTCATAAAACAGCTGTTGAGAGATGGAATAATTTCCATTGACTATGTGAAGTCAGAGATAAATTTGGTCGATCCTCTGACTAAAAACCTGTAGGAAGAAAATTAATTCTTCAAACCTCAAAAGAGATGGGGTTAAGGCCGACATGTTGTCAATAGAGATGGTAATCCGACCTATGTGATTGGAGATCCCATGAAGTAGGTTCATATGGGTAATAACAAGTCAATATTGGCATTGATGCACTAAAAGAGAGTGCTTGACTGCTACTAATTGAGAGGCTGAGTTATAACTCTTAATGAAATTCATAGTCCTTATGGATGGTGTATTTAAAAGCAGTATGCACTTGATGAATTCACCTATATAAGAGTGGAGTGTGCCACTCCTATGAGATTTTGGCCTAGTCTCTAAAGCTCGCATGAATAACCAGGCACGCGCATGGCCTATTGAGTGCAAAACCGCGTTGAACAGCAAAATTACCGGAGGTCAAGATGTGATTGATAAAATCTCTGACTTACAATAAGAATTATTGGTTCATAAAAATATTATATTTCACCAGTAATTCTGTGAGTTAAACTTTATTGGTCTAAGTTTGGTTCATAGTCCAGAAGACACCAAACCTATTACATTTGGACCATACAAATCCAGCAAATTTATTTTTGAAAGTCTTTAAAATAGTGGGGGACTGTGGCAATATTTTAAAGATTCTTTGGCCAAGTTTTTAGGCTTTCTAAAAGTTAAAATACATGGCAAGATGCATGCAGAGTACCTTGACAAATGACAAAGAGCCATGACAAATGGCAAGACAAATCTTAGTCTTTTTGCCTATAAAATGGTCTTTCCACAAGACAATTTAATCATAAAAAAAACACACTTCTCGTACGTCTCTCTTCTCTTTCTTTCAAATCTTTTTCTATAATATTTAATTAATATTTCACATTAGTTGGTCTTCCTTTTTCTTTCTAGATGGATTTGTATAATATTTAATTTCGCTGATTCTTGTATCCTCTAAATAAAATAGAAATAAGCTTGTTTAATTTTGGAGAAATATTTTACACTACTGAAATAGTTTCTTAGGACAGTGCCCAGCACGACTCAAGCCAATCCGTGTATCCGTTCACAAATAATATTTTATTGCAGTATTATTATTATTGTTGTTATTTTCGGTATCATATCTCTAGAACTGTTCCCAAAGAAATGGGGTAAAACGGAGTGCTATCAGTTGATAGAAAAGATTACTAGTCGAATAAACTATACATACTCCAAGCAGGGCAGCTATCATACGCAGAAAGACTTCAGGTGATCAATGCAATTTTATTCTAAATCCACAGCTTCTGGGGTTTATCTTTATACTTAGGGGCATATCTAAGGGGATGGGAGCGGGTGTTCACGTGCATCCATGCTCTCATTCTTAAACCATATATAATAATATTATAATTTTAAAATAATATAAATATATGTATGTCCAAGCTCAAAGACTCGTCTGGTATAATGGTTAATGGGTGCACCTAGTGAGGTCAAGGATTTAATTTTCTTGTCATCTTTTCGCTTTTCTTTGTTTCCTTTTTTATTTGGTTTATTTTTAAAATTCCGACATCTATTGTAATTCATGTTCTCCTTCTGTAATAATAAAATTTTATATAACTAAATGAAATATTTTATACTAAAACTAGTAGAACTTGAGGATGTACTATAGTGCCAATAAACGGGTTCAACTAACAAATTTTCGATAGGGAGTACATATATAATTTGAAAAAATCACGAAAATTCTGTTGGCCCAAGAACTATGGAGGTTTAAACTTTAAAGGATGCAGAAGCTGGAACATAGCATCAGTTGGAAAGCTATTATGTCAACTAGTGGAGAATAAAGCTTCACTTTGGATAAAATGGGTTCATGGCATATATGTGAAAACTGTTAAAAAAATAATAATCAAAAATGAAATTGAAGTAGGCTTGAGGTGTGAGATTGACTTTTCTTAAAGAAGTTATTGCTCGTATACAGATTTGGAAAAAATACAGACAATCTTCTTCAGGATACAACAAGCCACAAAATTGATACTTGCAGATTTTCTGAATATTCTTTGTAGGGAAACTCGTATTTATTTATAGAGCAAAAATCAGGCTTTTTCTGAAAAGACACTTTATTTCATTAACAAATGTGTCTGTTTATTTGAATTTTAAATTCAAATAAAACATATTTTCTGTTATAGAAATAAAAAATAAAATTATTAATTTAATAACCGGCCCAAGTCCAAGTCCAAGTATTTAGTATATATATATATATATATATATATATATAAACAAATATTTGCACATACACTTAATAGTGTGTGTTCTTAAACAAATATATAAAATAGACAAGAACTTAAAAAGCCAATAAAGGAGCTTTAGATCATCGATATGGGAAGGTCCCACTTTCCCTTACTTTATAACAAACTATTTCTTTCAATCCCCCATTAGTTTGTTATATTTCTTATAATATCACGCTTATCGAAAAGTATCTTGTTTAGATTTGAACTTTTCATTAGTACAAACACTTTAAAGTTCTAACAAAGTTATTGGTATCTTAAGGATTTGAACCACAATTCCTTGTGCCAAAATCGAAAATATCACACACGTAATACTATTTTAGTAACTCAGAAAACCCAGTATATGCTTTAGCACGTTTATGGCCTTGTGCTCATCCTGATTTCATGAATACTTACAAGATTAACCTTTTAAATCTTGCTTGAAGCGACACCACTTCAGTATTCATATAGGTAAAATTAGATACAATGTCCCTGTTACTGCAAACTTTACTAATTTTATTAAGATTTAACTCAGCCTCTTCGAGTAACAGTTTGCACTATAAAGTTTGTTATTTTGCCCATGTTATTCCAGGCATTTAACAACTTATTGACTCCTTACATAACAGTATGTAGTACAGATGAATTAAGGCTCTGAAAGGAGATCAGTGCTTAAACAACATAAAGCAACTTGTTATTACCTCATTGAACTTATTTTGTTAGGGGTCGTTTGGTAGGGTGTATCAGAATAATGCTATATGTGGTGTATTAGTAATGTAGGGATTAATAATGCATGTGTTAGTAATGCAAGCATTAGTTATGCAGAGACTATTTTTTATACATTGTTTGGTGTGGTTTATTAAAAACTATAATGCATTGCATAATTTAAAAAAAAATATTTGTTTACAAAAATTCCCTCTATATTCTTTAGTTTTAAGAGACTTTAAGGACAATTTTGTCTTTAGACATACTAATGCATGCATTAATAGCTTTGGTATTACTAATACCATAGTTTTGCTATTCATTAGCTATACACAAGATAATACCAAATAGGATGTATAATTAATGCTTGTATTAGTTATACATAGGTTGAAAAAGTGTACCGAACAAGGTATTACTAATACACAAAACTAATGCAAGCATTATATTATGTAATGCACTCTACCAAACGATCTCTTAGAGTGTATACTAACTCAAAGTTGGGTTCCCGTTGCTTGTGTTTAATTCAAGTGTTTTAGCCCCATTCCTTGACAAGTTTGTTGTACTACATCTCTCGTTAATACTTTGATAAGTGGATCAGCCAAATTCTTATTCGATGTTACGTATACAATAGTTATAGTCCCATTTGTGACTAATTCTCTTATATAAGCATGTCTCAAGCTTATATGTCTTGATTTCCCATTATATATCTTATTATGAGCCACACACATGGTAGTCTCGCTATCACAAAATACAGAAATGGCTGGCATGGTTTGTGGCCACAACTTTATATCTAATAACATGTTCCTCAACCATTATACTTCTTTCCCAGCAGCTGTTAATGCTATGAATTCAGATTCCATGGTAGAATGAGAAATATAAGTTTGTTTCTTGGATGCCCGACTAATGGCACCACCTCCTAAAGTAAATATTCATCCTGAAGTGGATTTATTATCATTAACAATAGTAATCCAACGTGCATCAGAATATCCTTCTAGAACAGTGGGAAAACCATTATAGCAAATGCCCAAATATTTTGTATATTTTAAATATCCAAGTATTCTAGTTACTGCTTTCCAATAATCATTACTTGGATTACTAGTAAACCTTTGAAAGTTTACAAACAACAAATGTTATATCAGGTCGTGTACAATGCATTGCATACATTATACTACCTATTGCACTTGCATACTCTAATTGGGCTATTGCTCGTCCAGTATTTTCAGTTAGCTTGATACTAGAGTCATATGGAGTATTAAACTCCTTTATGCCTAAATGACTGAACTTAGCAAGGATCTTATCAATATAATGCGATTGTGATAAAGCCATTCTTTTGTTCTCTCTTTTCACCTTTATGCCTAGAATAGTATCTACTTCATTTAAATCTTTCATCTTAAAAACTGAAGTTAGATACTTCTTGGTTTCAGTAATACCAAGCATATTTGTACCAAAAATTAGCATGTCATCAACATATAGACAAATGATAACTCTGTATTCTTTTGTGAACTTGGAGTAGATACATTTGTCAGCATGATTATGTATGAATCCATTTGAAAGTACGACACTATCAAACCTTTCATGCCATTGTTTAGGTACTTGTTTCAAACCATAGAGCGACTTTGTCAATTTACATACTTTCTTCTCATTTCCTGGAAGAACAATACATATAAATCTCTTCACTAAGGTTTCCGTTTAAAAAGGCCATTTTAATATCCATTTGATGCACACACAATTCATATATAGAAGACAACGATAAAAGCACTCTAATAGACGTTATTCTTGCTACAGGAGCATAAGTATCAAAATAGTCTATACCTTCTTTTTGAGTGAAACCTTTTACTACTAATCTTGCTTTGAAGGTTTAGATAGAACCGTCTGTATTATATTTCCTTCGAAAGACCCATAGCAACCTATGGGTTTTGATCCATTTGGAAGATCAACTAAAACCCAAGTATTGTTGGACATTATTGAATCCATTTCATCATTAATAGCCTATTTCCAAAAGACAGCATCTCGAGAAGCCATAGCTTCTTGAAATGTCTTTAGATCTTTTTCAACATTTAACAAGATAGGAATTTGATTACATACATTTTTTCTATCTCCTTCTACAAGAAAGACTAAGGACTGTGGAGAGATAAAATCAGAACCAAGACATTTTTCTTTCCTAATTCTTTGACTCTTTCTTAGTTCTATTTGTATATTGTCACTTTGATTTTTACTTGTAATAATTTCGGAATGTGACAATTTATATGCATTATTATCACTTTCACTTGATTCAGTCATTTCCTTATCAACAGAGTTATTTAAAAATTTATTTTCAATAAATTCAACATGAATATATTCTATCATAACATTAGATTCTAGATCCAATAATCTATATGCCTTAGAATTTTGAGCATATCCAACAAAAATACTTTTAATTCCTCTAGGACCTAGTTTTGTTCTTTGGTGATCATGAACTCTATAGAATGATATAGACCCCCACACTTTAAAATAATCTAAATTAGGTTTTCTATTATTCCAAAGTTTATATGGTGAAACGTGTAAGCTTTTTGAAGGCACCTTATTTAATATGTGACAAGCTGTTAAAAATGTTTCACCCCATAAATTATATGGTAAATGTGCATTCATTAACATAGGATTAATCATATCAACTAAAATTCTATTTTTTCTTTCAGCCAAACCATTTTGTTGTGGTGTATAAGGAGCACTTATTTGATGTAACAAACCATTCTCTTCACAAAACTTATTAAATTCAGAGGAAAAATATTCTCCATCTCTATCACTACGGAGAATCTTAATCTTAGTATTCTTTTAATTTTCCACAACAGATTTATATTCTTTAAACTTCTGAAATGCTTCATCCTTTGTTCTAAGCAAGTAAACATATGTGAATCTAGAATAATCACCTATAAAAGTGATAAAATATGCTTGTCTCCTATGGTTAACTTTCCATTTAGTTCACATAAATCAGAATGTACTAAGTGTAACAATTCACAAAATCTTTCAGTTTTACGAAAAGGTTTCTTAGTCATTTTTGCTTGTATACATATTTCATATTTTTTCACATTATCATGCTTGCAAGAAATATATCCATTTTTGGACATATAATTTAATGAACCAAAATTTAAATGTCCTAATCTAGCATGCCATCAATAAGAATTGGACTCAACAATATAAGTAAAAACATAGTTTATTGCATTAATACTAAGTTTGAACATGCCATCACAAGTGTAGCCCTTTCCAACAAATAAACTATTCTTAGATATTATTACATGATCAGATTCTATGACTATCTTGAAACCTCTCTTAGACAGCAAACTAGCAGATATCAAGTTCTTTTTCATGTCGGGGACATGGTACACATTTAGCAATGTTAGCTTCTGCCCAGAAGTGAAATTGATCTCAACACTTCCTTTTCCTGCAACATCTGCAGTCATATGATATCCCATGAGAACCTTCTCGGGTTCCTTCACTTCTGCATAAGTCTTGAACATATTTTTCTCATAACAGATATGAACGGTGGCACCCGAATCCAACCACCAGTCTTGACTCTTAACAGCAACAGCAGCCATGTTTAGTTCTGTAACCATATTACATGGTACTACAAAAACCATTGCAACCAAGCCTTGTGAAGAACTTTCAAGTGTGTTTGCTTTTGCTTTTTCAGACGTTCCCGAGTTTCCAGAATTTCCATGGTTAAAGTTAATTCCTGCTTTCTTAAACCTGCAATCACGGATTTTGTGGCCTTTCTTTCCACAATGATGACATTTTAAAGTATTTCTCTTTTTAAATTGAGGCTTATTTGAAACTTTCAGATTTTTGTTTCCATCTACGTTATTATTCTGACTAACATTATTAATTGTGGAACTTGAAGGTTGCATAAAACTATCACGATTCGATTCTCACTTTTAATTTGAATGTGAGTTCAAAACTGTTCCACAGTCAATTTCTCAGAAGAATGCAAGATCTTCTTTCTATAGCCATTCCAGGAAGAAGGCAGTTTAGAAAGTATAGCACCGAATTGAAGTGCATCAGGAATTTTAACTTCAAGATTACTTAGTTTTGAAACTAAGATTTGCAGTTCATGAATCTGTACTTAGACCCAGATATTAGGCAAAAGCTCTTAAGCTGGTTGGGATTGCGATCGCAAGCCGGAGAGGTGCAGCAAGTACTAGCTGCGATCAGCAGAAAGCATTAGAAGAGATTTCAAAAGGAGGTGACAACTGTATTATAGGAAGCCATGATATATTAGGTTTGGAAAGTTAGAAACAGAAAATTGTTTGAAGGAGTATAATTGTACGTACAGAGTTGATAGTTGCACAAATTAAGAAGGATATAGTAGAGATGATAAATTTGCTTTCACACTCCAAAGGAGCATAGTAGGAATTTTACTCAACATAGACATCCGAAAATGCATGACCTTCAGGTAATAAGGAAGAAGAGTAAATTTAAATGGGTAATTATGAGTCCTGGTATTCAGGTAATAAGCGGACATAGAACAACGTGGATGGAAAATGTCATATTGTATAAATTTGTAGGCTCTGTAAAGTATTATTAAATCATTGTAGGGTGCTTAAGGCAATTATGGGCAAGGCAAACATGCACAACAGAAGATTCCATTTAATTTACTCATGGCCCTCAACGATTTAATTTATGGTGATCCACTTGATTTAATACTTTATCTTATTGCAAGGAATACTTTAGAAAGCAATTGGAGGGAAACGTAAGTCAGAATCGAGTTACACTAAAGTCCAGAAATGTTTGATTGTCACAAAATAATAATGAATGTTGTGCTACTTTTTATATACCCACTGATTTAGAATCTTAATTAGATACCGCTACCTAATTATATATATATATATATATATATTCTTTTTTATCACTATGCTCTTCACCTTTTTAAAAGCTAAAATCCTTTCTCCAATAACATTCTCTTTCCTTTCTCCAATAACATTCTCTTACTTTAAAAATAAGGTAGTTGATTAACTCTAATGTCCAGAAGTGCCTGAACCTGACCTAGTGATCATATTAATTTATAAATTAATATTATTTACAAACCATACATAGTTTTTTTCTGTTTTTTTGGGCAGTTTTTTAAGTTAAAATTCTTTTTCCAATGAAATTCTCTATTGGACCACCTAAACCGTGAGATTAGGTAGTTTTCCACCAAATTGTGGTAGTTTCAACAATTCTACTCATTTGATTGATTTGAGGCCATTGATCTTTGATACCAACTAAATTGAAATATTTACTCGGAACAGAAATTGGAATAAACCATGTCTCTCTCTCTCTCTTTTTTATCAAACAGGAAACATATATACTAATAATTAAGTAGCATTTAAAGCATGACTTGCATATTTGGTGTCACTAAGAACACTTTGATTTTCTAAGTTTGCCAGAGTGTTGCGAGCTTCATAAGATAAAAATCTCACAAAAATATAGTGTTTTAGTAGTTTCTTTTCCACAATATATTTCATATAAATTGTAGCTTCAACAAAATTTTTTTTTGCCTCCCGTTTGATCCGCAACCGTCCTACCATCTGATGAGCTATATTATTCCCTTGCCTGAGAGTTATCTCCTTCTGCTCATGTGTTAACCACCTATCGAAAAGTATTGCATTAAACTTTTAACGACGGGTAAAGTTAGAATAATAGTTTTGCTTCTTAATCACCCACCAAGCATAATGGTGCAAATGAGATTGCGTTCAAAGCTAAAGGGGGATAACGTAACCAAACTTTTAAAAGGGCCAACGTAACCAAACTTTATAAAAAGAAAAAAGAAAAGTATTTAACAAGTAAACTAATATTTCTCAGCATGCTCAATCCCGTTCGTATTAAAATAGACCTAACAATAGAATAAAGATGAGGTCATGAAATATTTTAATATTACCAAATAAGCTACTTTGTTGACTAGGTTTATTTTGTACAATTCTTTAAGGCTTCTGACGTCGAAACTGTAATCACAAGAAGATTTTCTTTCTTGAAGCTTTTGTATAAATTTACTAAATATGAATTATGGGGCCATAGTACATGATATCACCTTCACAAATTATAGGAGGACAGCTCCTTGGTAGAAAACCTCAAGTCTTGCATAGAAAAAGATAGGTTACGTTCTCTAGCATTAATAGAGCTGTCAATACAGGTTGGCCCGGCCCAACCTAGCTCGGCCCATGCAGGCTTTGACATTTGATGGGCTGACCAACTATTTTGACGGGCCTTAAAATGGCCAAATCGCCCTACCCCTATGCGTGTCACGGGCCCCCACGGGCCCACCCATCATTTTTAA